>CAUYLG010052423.1:0-80000 GCA_963573385.1 Cacajao melanocephalus | reverse complement strand
CAGGACAAGCCAAGGGAGTCTTGAGCTCACTTTATGAACAAGACTGTAAGTTACCTGGCCAAGGTCACACAGGTGGAAGGCGGTGGGTGGGGCTGGGATTTGAACCTGAGTTCTGACTTCAAAGCACACGCATTTTCCCACTGACCTGGCAATCACACATGTTGTTCCCTCCTTCAGAAACACCGTTCCCTCTTTTACCCTCCATTCCCTCCCTACCTCCTACTTACCTTTTCAAGTTTCATTGTCACTTCCTGGGAGGATCCCTCTGCTGGTGTCCGCTCCACCAGGACCCCCTCACTCAGGTCTCAGAGATTGCTGCTCCTTCCCTATAGCACTAGCCAGAGTTTGGGATGAAATAATCATGGTGCCTGTAGTTATTTACAACCCTCTGTCTAGGCTCTAAACGCCAGGAGGCAGGGAGGGACCACGTCTGGTTTCCCTGCAGTTGCACCCCCACTACCTAGCACAACACTTGGCCCATAGCAGGTGCTCAGAATATTTTTCTTATCTGGAAGGGAAATACTCACTGGGTGTGTCCTGACCTTTGTTTTAAAGAGCTCTCACAATATGCAGCAATTGCTAGAGCATGGGCCAACTTGCCCCTGTCCTTTGCAGACGAGCCAGGGCTTCCTAAGCATATGTTTCGGAAAGATGAAAGGGATGGAGGAAGATATCAACACCCGACATGCGTGTCTGCACAAGTCACCTCACGGCCTGCCTCCCCAGGCCCCCGATGACATCATCTAACACAGCCCAGCAGGGCCTTATCTAGTCTCTTAATTTGTTCAATTTCCCTTTAAGCATTTGTCACTACTGGACACGTCCCCATTGCAGATGTTTAGTAGCTTCCGTCTCCCACCATTGGATTGTCCGCCGTACATACGCAGGAACTTGCCTTTCTAGAAGTCGTAACTTCAAAACCCAGACCCATGGCATGGCCCGGAGAAGGTACTCTGGTGTTAGCCAGTGCTGCTGCTGTGACTGAGGGTGCCAGGGTGCTTGCAAGTACAAACACACCAAAGCCATTAAAATGACCACTGACTTGTTCAGGAGCGTGAACGAATAATGAACCAGGCAGTTCTTGTACACCTACTATGTGCTAGCAGCAAGCTAAGCCCTTGATACACATGTCCCACTTAAATTTTGATAGCCACCCTTGGGATTTCCATCTCCTGTTTTTCAGATGGGTAAACTAAGGCTCAGAGGCAAGGGATGACTTATCTAGAGCTGGGATTTCAGTCCTGGCCCAGACGTTCACTTCACCCACACCCTGTGGCTTCCTTTCCGAATTATCCCAGAACCAGACCCATAATGAATAGCTGACACATGGTCGCTGAATAACCAAATGCCTGCTGGACAGCATTTTCCATGAACATTCGTGTTTCAACATTTTTTCCAGTGGTTTACTGGAGACATTGCTGTCCTGGAAGGACACTTCTTAGAAATATCTGTTTTCTTTCTTGCTCTTCTGTAAACAGACCATCTAATCTCTCCCACTCTCTTGCATTTTTTTTAAGAATTAATTGCCCTTTTTATGGCTTTGGTGTGTTTGTACTTGCAAGCACCCTGGCACCCTTAATCACAACAACAACATTCTCTATGAACAGAGAAAATTTGAACAGTCATTAAGCACCAGTGAATGTGGAGCGTATTAATGGGCAAACAGTAAGTCGGGGGAGAAGAAAATGTTTTTCTCTTGCAAAGTACATACAAAAAGTTGATCCAAACCAACGTGCTGCCATAAATCTGTTAATTTTGGCAAATTACTGGGAGTTAGCAGGGGCGGCTAGAGAGAACGAGGTAAAAGGTTGGCCAGAAACTGCCCACCCACTTCAGAAAGGAGAAGCTGCAAGCCAGAGGGAGCTGGTGGCTTCACTCTGCCCAGAAACTGGCTGCCCTTTGCTGGGGTTTCTCTGGTCTTGGAGCCAGTGTCTGACTCTGTCTAGGCAGTCGGGGCCATGGCCGGATTAAGAATGCAGCCTGAAGTGCAATGGTGCGATCTCAGCTCACTGCAACCTCCACTCCAGGTTCAAGCAATTCTCCTGCCTCAGCCTCTGGAACAGCCGGGATTACAGGCATGCACCACCACGCCCAACTAACTGCACTCCAACCTGGGCAACAAGAGCAAAGCTCCATCTCAAAAAAAAAAAAAAAAAAAAAAATTAAAAATGCAGCCTGATACAGGGTGAAGGGAGGCCCGGGTCTGGGGGGCTGCAGCTTCACAGTGGGTTCTACAGTTCGTTCCCATTTCAATTGCATTGCTGGTCCTCTCAGGGCCCCTGACCTGGGCTGCCGCCTCCCGACCCCTTTCCTCTTCCTCCCCCACACCCAGACCCAGGCTGGCTTTGGTCTGTTTCCTTTGGCTCAGACCACATATTGCTCTCTGTATTCTGGGACTGAAGTAGGTTCAGGGCAGGGTGGGCTGCAAGAGTGTGTGTGGATGCAGATGACTGTGTGTCTGTCTGTGGTGCGTGTGTGCATGCATGTATGCATGTGTGTGCATGTACGAGGGCATGTGAGTGAGTGTGCACGAGCGTGTGCATGTGAATGTGTGCATCTGAGTATGTGTGTGTGATGACATGTGTGTGAATGGGTGCACCTATACATATGTGTGTGTACATATGACTGTGCACGTATGAATGCGTGCATGTGTGAATGCGTGCATGCATGTGTGTGCCTTGAGTATGTGTGAATGTGTGCATACATGTGTGTGCCTTTAGGTGTGTGCATATGTGTGTATGTGTGTGTGTACATAAGTGTGGGCGTGCACATGTATGTGTGTATATGTGGTGCATGTGATGTATGTGTGTATGTGTGGTGCATGTGATGTGTCTGTGTGGTGCATGTGCTGCATGTGTGTGTGTGTGGTGCATGTGCTGCATGTGTGTCTGTGTGGCGCATGTGATGTATGTGTGTGTGGTGTATGTGGATATATGTGTACCTTGAGTATGTGTACATGTTAGTGTGTATGTGCACATGAATGTGCATATGTGTGTGCATGCATATGTTTGTGTGCATACAAATATGTGCATGTGTGTGTGTGTGCACACTATAATGTGCCTGTGTATGTGCACACCAACCTGGGCGCTAGTGTGTTACAGAGGGGTGGGAGGAGCTGCTGGTGTCACTCAAGGCTTTTGATAACAAAGAACATTTTTTCTTCCCAGTGGAAACAAAACCCAGCCTTCCAGAGGCGACCATGCCCTCTGAATCTCCCTCTCGCCACCTCCGCCTTGTTCCCTCTCTGCCCCTCCTCTCTCCTCCAGAATGTTTTCTTTCTGCTGTGCTCTTTTCCTGATCTTAGATTGCTTTCTCTTGCTTTCAGGCTTCTAGTCATCTTCTTGATTTCTTTCCCGTTTCTCATCCATATTTCTGTCTCTCGCCATCACTCTCCCCTCTCCTCTGTCCCTCTCCCCTTTCTCTCTCTCCTTCTTTCTTCCTCTCCTCTCCCCTGACCCTGATTCATCCTGTGGAGTTCAGAGCTGTCACCCTACGGACTTCCCATGTGAGCAGGAAATGAAGGAGAAACACAAACGCCACTTCTCTTAGAGCCAGTCTTAATTCACAGATTCCGTGGGGCACAGAGGTGACGGCAAGATGCAGAATGCCAAGTCCCCTTCTCACCACTCCTCCGTCGGGTGGGGCCTGCAGGAGGCTCCTCTGTTCCGGGTGCCTTTTCCTGCCTCTTCCTTTTCCAGGCGGATACAGTCTTCTTTGCTGCTTGCTCCTTCCCAGCCCGATGGGGGTTTGCTCTTTGCTGTCTGGGAAGCGGACTCCTGGGCCATGTACTGCCGCATGAATAGGTTAATATATTTACAGTCAATACGCTCCTGGTTAAGCCGGAGGAAGGGGCTGCTTTGGTTAAGCATTTATTACCGAGACGGCTCTTTTTGATGTGTTCCACATGATTATTCGGCAAAGCTGCAATTCGGCACTTGCTCTGGGCTTGAAGGAATCGCTTCCCCAGAGGTGACCCTTGGCAGGAGATTGCATGTCACTACATGAGGAATGGCCGCGGCGGGCGTGATGGGTAGGCTGTCTGCCTTCTCTGACCTCAATCGCTTTCCTGCGGTGCGGCTGCTGGGGACGGACGAGGGTTGACACAAAGTGCTTATAATTTCCTTTGGAAAGTGGCAGAATGATAACAAGGTGCCGAGCCCCGACTGGTCGGCCTTCACAGGCTGGGGACTTCTGTTAGGAGTGGCCATCCTAATGGGGACAGGGCGAGGTTTTGGTTAAATTAAGAGAATGCTCAGCAGGCGGGGAGAAGGTTGCGGATTCAGGAGGCAGGTTATGATGGGACCGAAAGCCAGCAGGCCACACAAGGAACAGGTGGCACCGAACGCCTGCTGTGCCACACCATGAATGTTCCCCCATGCAGCTGTGCTGTCCCCATCAGCGTGAGGCCTAGCTGGAGTGCAGAGGCAGTTTGGCACCAGCACAGGGTGACAAACCCTGACCCTGTACCCACACGCTCCAGCTCTGCCCATCCCCAGCCCAGTGGCCCTGCACGAGTGACTTGACCACTCATGTCTTGGTTTCTCTGTGTGTGAGCGGGGCAGCCTCGGTGTCTGCTCCGAGGGCTGTTCTGAGCATCCAAGGAGCCAAGGTTGGGGAGCATGAGGAGCAGGGCTGGGCACGCAGCAAGCTCTGCTGGATGTTATTAGTATTGCTGTCTGCCCTGTTGTTGTTTTCTCTGTTTAAGAATGCAATACACGAATAGATGAGGCAGGCTTCCATCAAATAAATCAGAACACTGAGGCCCTGAGACACTGAGAACCTTGCTGCCTGGCGTAAAGCACTCAGGAGTTGGAATCAGGGTTGGAAGTCAGCATTAATATTCCACTTCATGTCCCTGAGGGGCAGCCCTTCTGAGGTTTGTCTCCCTCCCTCCCTCCTTCTTTCCCTCCCTCCTTTCTCTCCCTCCCTTCCCTCCCTCCCTTCCTCTCTTCCTTCCTTCCTCCCGTCCTTCCTTCCTTCCTTCCGTCCTTCCTTCCTTCCTTCCTTCTTTTCTCCCTGCCTCTCTTCTGTCTCTTCCTTCCCTCCCTCTCTCCTTCCCTCCCTCTCTCCTTCCCTCCCTCTCTCCTCCCCTCCCCTCCCCTCCCTTCCTCCTTCTTTCCTTCCTTCCTTCCTTCCTCTCCTCCCTTCTTCCTCCATCTCTTTCTTTTTTCTTTTCTATTAAATGTTCATTTCTCCTTTTGAATTATGAGACACTCATGGCAATTGGCCATGTAAAGGACACTTGAGAAGAATCCGATCATCCCTCTGGAGAACACAGCCGCTGGGGACCATGCAGACCTGACCACTGTCACCCTACAACGTGCAATAGGTATTCAATGAATGCTCTGTCTCATTCATCCTTTGTCAGAAGTCCCCTTGGACAAGTCACTCCCCATCTCTGGGCCTGAAAATATACCAGACCAGGTGCCTGGGGTCTGGGTCCTCCTGGCTCTGAATCCTGCACCCACCAAGCAGAGCAACCCCGGGTGAGTCCTGTAACCTCCCTGGACCTCGGGGCTTCCATCTGTAGAATCTGCTCCTGGGAGTTGTGAGGCTTAGGGGAGGAGAGGAATGCTCTCTGGGAGCCAGCAGGGATAGGAGCATCCTGACCTCATCTTTCCTTGCAAAGCTAGGCCTAGTTATTGGCAGGACCTATAAGCATCTGGCTGGTCTAGGCTATCCTTGGACTTTGAAAAGTAGCCAGAGGTGCAACTGTGGTTACACAAAGTGGGGACTCTGAAAATACTGGAACTCTGCAGGATGCATTAGGAGAAATGCTAACACTGTTTCAGGACTACAGCCTGGAAGGAAGGGTCTGGAAGAAAGATCATACTAATTTAGGAGATCCCCTCTGTGCCATCCTATGTTAGAGCACCATCCAGCTTGCAGCACCCTTTTCTTCTGTTTTCTTTCATTTTTTTTTTTTCTTTTCACCCAGGCCGGAGTGCAGTGGCACAATCTTGGCTCACTGCAGTCTCTCTCTCCTGAGTTCAAGCGATTCTCCTGCCTCAGCCTCCCAAGTAGATGGGATTATGGGCACCCACCACCAGGGTCAGCTAATTTTTTTTTTTTTTGTATTTTTAATAGAGGCGGGGTTTCACCATGTTGGCCAGGCTGGTCCCGAACTCCTGACCTCAGGTGATCCGCCCGCCTCGGCCTCCCAAAGTGCTGGGATTACAGGCATGAGCCACCATGCATGGCCCTGTTTTCCTATTGAGTGCCTGCATGAGCACACAGGTGGGGGTAGGTTGTGTCACCTTTAGCCAGATTTAGTCTCTCCACACAGGTATTTGAATTGGGTATGAGGAAGGGTGCTTCAAGCTGATCATGAAGGGCTGTGGTCATGAAACACTGTTAGCATTTTCAGGTCTGGAAGAATGGTCTGTGTCCTATAGCCATCTGGGAATATCATAAGTGGCCGTCTTCTATCTTTTATCTACTCTGAGACATGAAAATATAACTCATAATTGTCCAACTCAGAGACTCTTTCCAACCATAGGGACAAAAAGAGTGGCCCTTCTTCAGTAAACCAAACCTGACCGAATCGCTCTCCTCCTCACAAACTGTCTTAGTCTGAATTTCCCCAGAAGCAGACTTTGAGATAAGGAACTAGGGGCAAGACATATTTTGGGGGAGGGGATTCCAGGAGCCCCAAGAGGGGAGTGGGAGAAATGATTCAGCCAATAAAGGGTATGTCATAAAGCCAGTTATCACTGTGGGTAACTGGAGCTTACTCTAGCAGACAAATTCTAGAAAACTCTAAAACCCAAGCTTCAGAAGTTATCCCACCTGTGGAGTGAGGGAGCTGGGGTATTGATACACCATCTCCCAAGAGACACTAGCTAGGCGCTGCTTTGGATTGGGGCAGGAGAATTCCTTGGCGCTTCCAGACTACCCAGTGGATCTCTAGAACAATCCTTAAGACTCAAAGATACCTATAGCTGAGCACACTGAATTAATAAGGCCGAAGGATGCAGGTAAGTTTCCAACAAGGATGCTGGACAACCCTCTCTCAGCCTGTATACCTTTTAATCACAGAATCTCCCAGGCTGTTAAATGTCCCTTCCTTATGCTTTTACACACTCTTTTCCCCAAATGCCATGCTTCTTGCAGACATGTTTAACTGCCTGTGTGTTTGTCTACTTGCCCCCATCCTGTGTTCCGGATGTGACCTCTATGAGACAGAGCCATGTCTTTCCAACTCTCTAGTCTCAGAATAAATGTTCAACATTTAAAAAAGTGAATCCATGGAGATGGGGTAGGCAGAGGTCCACAGGACAGGGAATTGTGTGGGAGCAGAGCCTCAAAGAGAGATGCCCAAACCCTTGTAGGTAGGCTGCCAAGGTGAAGATGCTTTTCTTTGGATTCACCCCAGTTCTGACCATCAGTGTCCCCACCCAGCCCAATTTCAGGAACAGAAGAGGGAGAGACAGAGCCACACCCTTATTAAAATCGAAGTCTTTGCTCACTGTGAATGGAAACAGATGTATCTGAGATCATCCTTGGCAAGAAATGCTGGGAAACAGAATCCTCCTTTTGGGATCTTGATGGTTGAATCTCAGCACAGCTTTTGGCCTTATTTCCATCCTGTTGATACCTGAAATAATTGTGAAAAGTTTGAGATCATCTCTTGGGCCCAGATGCTCATAGGTGGTCCTGGGTCACTGGGCGTTAAGACAATGACGGGTAGCTCATGCCAGGGACTTTGAAGAGGTGAGTGATTTTGGGCAAAGCACCTTGGCTGAGATGACACAAGACAGTAGATGGCCACTTCCTGTGAGACAGGAAGTGGAAAGAAATATATAGGAAAGCCATTTTCAGAGCAAGGGTGGCTTGTGGATTCATAGAGGTTCTTAGTATTTCCCATACTGAGATATGAAGAGGGAAGGATGTGTTGTCCCTTACTAGCTCTCAGTAAAAACATCTTCTTATTTCCTAGGGTTGGGAGAACTAGCAGGGGAAAGGAATGAAAGAAGACAGACCAGCATGGTTGCAAAATCAGAGACTTCAAGGGATTTCCAGAACCTTCTGAGATGAGAGTTTCATAATAATCCTGCCACACTTCCTAGCCAAGCTCCCTTTCTGCCACTCTCAGAAGCAGGTGACATGTTTGCTTCATTTTAAGCAAATTCAACATACGGTTACTCAAGTTATTCCTTTTATAAAATGGATCCCCTACGGTAATCATTGAAGAAGCAAGATCTCCAGTATGTGTGAAAAGCAATCTGTTTTTAAAATGGATTTTATTTTCAAGCAACTTTTTCAAAAGTAATGTTTGTGATTAGTACAACAAATAATTCTTACATGCCAGACACTGTTCTAAGATTTCCAATTCTCATTTAATTCTTGCAACAATACAATGAGGCTGGTGCTGTGTTTATTCCCAATTTATAGATCAAGTAAGTGAGGCATGGAAAAATAAGATAACTTGCTCAAGGCCATCCAGCTAGTAAGCCTCAGAGCCAGGTATAAACCCAGGCTGTTGGGGACAGAGTCTATAGTTTCGATTGCTACATTTTTCTGCCTCTGCACATGAGAGGGAAGCTGGCTAGTATTCAGGTCTGGCCAGACTGGGAAGACTCGTGCTGCCATCTGTCATGGGTGAGCTTCCAACAAGAGCAGTCTGCTCTGAACCCTCTTCTATTCTCACCTGTTCTGCTCACCTCTGGAGTTTGTAATTTGGGAGACTTGGGCCTTCCTCAATCTCGAGGTTCCATCACAGAACCTAGAACTGTGTAGATGCGAATGAAGCCTCTGCTGAATGAATGTTGGCGAGTGAAACGGTGCACACACACGGATTCCTTTGCAGTGATGCAAGCTGCTCACGCTGGATGCACACAGGCAGAGAAAAAAGAGAAACTGAGGCTTTCATTGGAAGGCTCAGCTCAAATCCTTTCCTACGTTGAAGACCATCTTTGGTTCTACTATCTGGAAAATTCCACATGGGGACTGCAAACTCTTTGAATGCAAAATTCGCCTCTGTTCTATCATCAGATGCCTAATATCTGGCACAACACTTGGCTCATAGTAGGGATACTGTACGCTGGAAGCATGAGCAGGTGAAGTGAGGGAATGACTGGGAGGATGAATATATATTTCCTACCCTGCTAATGTCCAGCTCAGCAGCCCCCAAATTTGTGCAACCATCAGGAGCTCTTGGAGAGCTTGTGACAACACAGATGGCTGGGTGCACCTCAGGAGTGTTTGATTCAACAGATGTGGGTTGGGGCCCAGGAATCTGCATTTCCAACAAGCTCCCAGATGATACTGATGCTGCTGGTCTGGGATCTCTACTTTGAGAACCACTGGTCTGAGCATTCCTAGCTCACTGGTTCTCAATCTTCACTGCACATTGAAATCACCTGCAGGAATTTAAGAAAATGCAGATTCCTGGGCTCCTCCCCTGGATATTTTCATGCAATTGATCTAAGTAAGGTGTGGCCAGGCATTGGGGATTTTAAGTATGGCCAGGCGGGGTGGCTCATGCCTGTAACCCCAGTACTTTGGGAGACTGAGGTTGGCGGATCACTTGAGGCTAAGAGTTTGAGACCAGCCTGGCCAACATGTTGAAATCCTATCTCTACTAAAAATACAAAAATTAGCTGGGTGAGGTGGTGTGCACCCGTAGCCCCAGCTACTCAGGAGGCTGAGGCACAAGAATCACTTGAACCTGGGAAGTAGAGGGTAGTGAGCCAAGATTGCACCACTGCACTCCAGCCTAGGCGACAGAACAAGACTCTCTCAAAAAAAGAAAGAAAGAAAGAGAAAGAAAGAAGGAAAGGAGAAAAGAAGAAAGAAAGAAAGAAAGAAAGAAAGAAAGAAAGAAAGAAAGAAAGAAAAAGAAAGAAAGAAAGAGAAAGGAAGGAAAGGAGAGAAAAGAAAAAAGAAAAGAAAGGAAAAGTGTTCCCAGGTGTTTCAAATGCAGCATAGCCAGAAAAGCTCCAGCCCAGCATTCATCTTTGACTCCTTATCTTGACCCTCTTTGTGGCTTGATGGGTTGGAGGGCTTATGAGTGGCTTAGCTCACTTCTGTGCCTCTTGAGGCCCCCAGAAGCCACTTCCACTGCTATATTCTGTGGCTGTTCCAGGCAACAGCTTCTCAGCATGCTGCTTCCCTGAGATTTCATGTCTGTTCTCTGATGCCGTGAACCCCCATCCCAGCCCCTGCCCACCCCTCACATTGCGGTGTCTATTAAGAGCAGATGCTAAACCATTTCCAACAGGCCTTGAAGCTAATACGCTGCAGAATGGATTCAGGAGGACCTATTTCTTTGTGCGCCGAGAAAGAGAGTGAATTAATGCTCAATGAAAACCTCCAGAGAACCGGAGTCAGGGCTGGGGGGAAGTTGGTGGCTAAATCAACAGTTATAAACTCGCCCAGTCATTTTTCATTATTTGGTACATTGGAAAGATATTTTCCTTTTCAAATGCAGCTGGAAATCCGTTTGGTCAACAGTCGGTCAGAAACCTCATCACCATCGCCCCTGAAAACTCACAGCCTCTGTCGGCGGGGGGTGTCGGAAGAAAAATGGCGCAGGTCCCCAGCAGAAGTCGAGGTGACCGGGCCATGAAGGGAATTAATGGGGGCTGCAGGATTTTTCAAAACTGTTGCCCGTGGGTCCACACTTTTACGTGGATCTGAATATATGGTGGTTTAAATTGTGGATCTGGAGGTGAAGCCACAGGTCTCCTGTGGTTTCGAGGAGAGAATACATTCAGGTCCTGATGGCTCTCCTGTCAGCCTTACATGGCCCTTTTTTTTCACAAGGGTGTGAGCAGAGTGTGAGCTAGAGAGGGGTGAATGGAAATTAGAAATGTAGCCCTACTTTCCTTTCATGCCCACGACAGGCTCCAGAAAGGGACAGATTGACCAAGGACGTGCCACCAGTGGTGGCATTTGAATTGACAGTTCTCTTCCTGACAACCACAGTGAGAGAAAAAAACCTAGGCAGGGCAGCAGATTTTTTTTTTTTTTTTTCGGAGTTTCACTCTTGTTGCCCAGGCTGGAGTGCAATGGCAATGGTGTGATCTTGGCTCACCACAACCTCCGCCTCCTGGGATCAAGAGATTCTCCTACCTCAGCCTCCCGAGTAGCTGGGATTACAGGCATGCACCACCACACCCAGCTAATTTTTCTATTTTTAGTAGAGTCGGGGTTTCTCCATGTTGGTCAGGCTGGTCTTGAACTCCCGACCTCAGATGATCTGCCTGCCTCGGCCTCCCTAAGTGCTGGGATTACAGGCGTGAGCCACCGTGCCCGGCCAGGACAGCAGATTTTAGCATGAACCATGGTTCTGCCTACTCTGGGCTTGTGTGATCTTGGAAAAGTTGCTGGACCTCTCTGAGCCTCATTTCCCTCTTTAATGAGGATCAGGGCTGTGGTGAGTTGCTGAGACGTAAGCATCTGGCTCCTGGAACCTTCAAAGATGCGGTCCAAGGCATGAGATCTTAAGCTTGAGTCAGGAAGGCTTATATCCTGGGGAGTCAGGGCAGGAAAAGGAGAGAGACAGAGGGAAAATGATGGCTCCAAGACCACCATACTTGTGCTCTATGAGATCTGAGACGTTTCCGGGGACAAAACTCTGAGTCATTCAAAAGGCTAAGCTCAAAGGAGGTTCCGAAAAGGGTCTGCCTTCTCTATGAGCTGGGCCAAGGTCAGCTCCCACTCAGTGATGGAACCAGGAGCTAGGGCTCCTCAGCTGGGGACAGGGATGGCTGTTGCAGCCTGTGGCCCCAGTGGGCATCGTTTATCTGCATTAATCAGTTATTGCATTGGGTTCAGGAGTGGAGGCTGAGGAGTGGAGGCGGCTTCCTGTCATGACAGACACAGCCCACACTGTGTTTCTGGCTGAGGGGGAAGACAGAAATCCTTCTTAGGGCAGACCTAGACCTGCAAGGCCCTTGTATAGTCAACAACCTGAATACCTGTACTTGACATCTCTTGCTTCTTGCCTTTATTCGTATTTTTCTGGGCCATGAAGGCAAGGATGCGTCTCTGCAAGGCCTTTGTGCAGTCAACAACCTGAATATCTGTACTTGGCATCCTTTGCCCCTTGCTTTTATTTTTTTCCATCTGAGCTGTCAATCAAACAGCCTTTCTAACTTACTTCTTTGCTTCCATATGTAGACCCCTCTCACCGTTTTCCATACACTGATTTGCTCAGGTGCTCTCGCTTCAAACTAAACCCTTCACCAATGTTGAGATGAAGGTCTGACTATTCCTTTCTTTTTCTCTTTTTTGAGACGGAGTCTTGCTCTGGTGCCCAGGCTGGAGTCCAGTGGGGCAATCTCAGCTCACTGCAACCTCTGCCTCCTGGGTTCAAGCGATTCTCCTGCCTCAGCCTCCCGAGTAGCTGTGATTACAGATGAAAGCCACCACGCCCAGCTAATTTTGTATTTTTAGTAGATATGGGGTTTCACCATGTTGGCCAGGCTGCTCTTGAACTCTTGACCTCATGATCCGCCCGCCTCAGCCTCCCAAAATGCTGGGATTACAGGTGTGAGCCACCGCGCCGGGCCAGGTCTGACTATTCGTCAAGGCCTATAGGCTCTCGTATGGCCTGGCCCCTGCTCACTGCTCCCACCCTGTCCCATATCCCCTCCCCCTCCACATCTGGGCTGCAGCCACACTGGCACTTTGTTGGGCTCTCCCTGCCCCAGGGCCTTTGCACATGCCATCCCTGCTGCCTGGAGCACTGTCTGCCCCTATTATTTGGCCCATTTGTCCTCCTTTAGGTCCTTGTTCTAGAGACCATCCATCTCAGTGACGGTGGTCTCAGGGAGGCATTCCGTAACCCCCAGCTCCATCAAGTCTCCGCTCATAACACCATGTTCCATGTTCCCATTATGTGACCTCTTGTCACAGGTGCAATTTACATCTACCCAGTGATGATCAAAAACGTGTCCCTCTCCCTACCAGACTGTGAGCCCCAAGGCAGAGACTGTGTCTGTTCGGCTCACCAGTGCCTAGCACGTAGAAAATGCTCAATAAATATCTGTTTGATTACTTAATTTATGGACCTGCTGTCAGCTGCCTGCCATTCCTAACATGCCCAGCAAGGCACTGGAAGGTGGTTGATAAACCCCCGTGGACATCAGTTCTCCTCATTTAATCACCATAATAATAAATCCCTGTAACTATTCATAATTTATATTTATCACTTACATATATAGAAAAAGAGGACCAGAGACGGTAAGAGGCTTGCCTGCAGTCACACAGCAATGGTCAGGGGCAAAGACAGGACTAGAATCCAGAGCTTCCAGGCTCCACCTCCAGCTTGGAGAGAAAGCCTGGAGCTCAGTCACAGGTGCCTTGGGCCTGGTCTGGGTGTGCAGTTCAGTTGGATGTCACTGCATTAGGTGCTAGGAGAGCCTTGGGGCAGCACTGGGACCAGATTAAAGGGGAGCAAGGGAGCACGACGCTGGCTCAGGCAACGTGAGCAGCAAGCTTGGGCAACCCTGGGCAGTCCCTTCACCCCTCTGAGCCTCAGTTTCCTCATCTGGAGCGTGAGAACAATGCAGTTCTCCTTAAGGGTTTGAGTCTTGGGGTCTGCCCCATGTTTGGTTTCAGGTGGAGTGTTTAGGGGACAAAGGGATCTGGAGCAAGGTGAGGATGGGAGGGAGAAGAGGGTGATGAGGCAGAGAACTCAGGACACCCAGCCAAGTTGCCAGTGTTTGCAGACTCGGAGGAGGAGCTGGATCACTAAGAATGCTAATTATGATCACAGCTGCCACAACGGTGGCTTCTGTTTGCTGCATACAGCCTAGTACCACACTGCACATTTGACGTGCTGGATCTCACGAATGCCCCTCCAGGTTTTAGGTGGTACAGATGATTGGGCCCATTTTCTGGATGAGGAAACCGAGGCTTGGGCACATTCCCTTGCTGGCTTTAGTGTGCATCGTGTTCTGTTATCACCTTGGGGACTTGCCAGTTTCTCCCTGCTGAACAATCAACACACGAATGAAGCCCACATACCCGTTAAGACGTCTCTGAGACCCCCGGCCTGGTTGGGGTCTCCTCTGGGCTTCGTACGCCACAGACTCACCCACTAGAAAGCAAAAGTCCTTTCCACGAAGGTTCCTTTGATATCTGCCCTGGAAAGCAGCCTGGGGCTTTGCCAGACTGGTCCAGGGCCAGCGAGGTGCCTGGTTCGTGGTGAAAGGGCTCTGTAAATGTCCCACACAGGCTGGGTTTGCTCACCAAATATTTATTACAGACATAATATCCTGATCAAGCCGAGAGGACAGAGTCTTTGCCCTCGGGGAGCTCCACTGACCACTGGACACCTGGTTTCTGGTACAGCTGAGCCCAACTCCGACCCCAGAGTCTTCCCTCGGCCCAAATTTTAGCCAAAGCCAAATCTCAGACAATGGCGCCTCTCTTCTCCCAGGCATTCAGCCTCCTCCTTCCTTGCCTCTTCCAGTGTCTGGTGGCCCCAGGAGTACCTCGCCTTGTGGCTGCACCTCTCCAGTCTCTGGCCCCATTTTCACATGGCTGTCTCCTCTTCATGTGTCTGTGTGTTCCCTCCTCCTCTTCTAAAAACACCAGTTTGCTTGAGGCCAGGAGTTTGTGACCAGCCTGGACAACACAGTGAGACCTGTCTCTAAAAAAGACTCCGGTATTAGCCAGGGGTGGTGGCATGTACCTATAGTCCTAGCTACTTGGGAGGCTGAGATGGGAGGATTGCTTGAGCTGAGGAGGTCAAGGTGGCGGTGACTGTAATCACACCATTGCACTCCAGCCTGGCAGCCTGGGTGACAGAGTAAGACTCTGTCTCAAAAAAAAAAAAAAAAAAAAGAAAGAAAGAAAGAAAAGAAAAAGAAAAAGAAAAAATAACACCAGTTATTGGATTTCAGAGCCCACCCTAATTCAGTACAGCCTGACCTTAATTTAATTACACCTTCCAAGATGCTGTTTTTAAATAAAATCACAAGCTGAAGTTCCAGGTAGACGTGACTTGGCATCGGGGGGCGTGGGGAGCGCGCGTAGGCAGGGCGATATTTGACTCCCTACAGTAGGGGTACTTTCTTAGGGTAAGTCAGCCAGTGCTGGATTTTATCTGCTGGGACTACTGTCCTCATAATCATAATAGTGGCCAGAATGTAGGTAGAAAGCATGTTACTCTGCACTAGGCCCTAGTCTAAGCATTTCTATATATGACCTTGCCTCATTTTCAAAATAACCCTAGTAGCTGGCACATGAATCCCATTTTGCAGAGGAGAAAACTGAGGCCCACAGAGTAATATGGCCAAGATCACCAAGCATGTAAAGGTTTCCGGGTAGCGATCAGCCCTGACCGCAGGCCCTGGCATTCGTGTGTCACTGTCTGGAGCCCGACTAGGGCAGGCAGGCCTGTCAGTTGTCCCACAGGCCACGGAGCCAGGTGCTGTCTTGAAGAAGTAGAGTCTGTGGGTGCAGAGCCACGGGGAGGGCCCGTTGCCACCCAGTGGGCGCCCGGGTGCCCTCCCAGGCATAGCTCCTGTCATTGCTGCCTGGGCCTGGCGTAGGCAGCCCGCAAGTAAACAGTGTCTGAAACCTATTCTCATTAGGCTAATTTACGAATAAATTACCATATTCAATGGCCTTATTTTTACTGCTCGTTAACAGGCCCGTGATAGGATGATAATTACGGGATTTTAAGTGGCTAATGGCAGCTGGGGCGTCAAAAGCAGTTTTTACGAATCTGTTTATGGCAGCGAAGGTGACAGGAGGGGAGGGACATTGAAATGTTGAAATCACACTTTGGGAAAAAAAGCTTTAATTGTTGAGTATTTATTAGAGAGGAGGGAAGGCTGTAATTTAAAAAATGAAACTCTGAAAAACAAAGGAAATTAATTCGTCTTCCTCCTGCGCTGTGACCTTCAGGGAGTGGGCGAGGGGCGGGCAGGATCCCAGGAGAGAGGTGACAAGTTCAGGTTTCCAGGCAGTGGGTCTGGGCCGGTCCCCTCTTTATTTCATCCAACTCATTGCACAAATATGAAGAGCTAGTAACGATTCCTAACATATACTGAGTGCTCATATATGCTTTCTGTGTCTTCATTCACTTAAACAGAGACCCTTGGGGGATCGGTCGCTATTGTTATCCCCAGTTACCAAGGAGAAAACTTGAGGCACAGAGAGGTTAAGTAAGCTGCACATAGTCACACAGCCAGGGACCGGATCGGCATCCATCTGGCCCTGCTTCTCGTGTCACCTCCCTCTCAGTGAATCCATGGCAAGCTGGTGGGGTGGGCTCAGGGCTCCGGGCAACAGAGGAGAGAGCAGAAAGCCCAGAGAGGTTAAACCTTGTGCCTGGAATCACAGAGCCTGAGTTCAAAGATCAGCCTCTCTGAGTCCAAACTGGCCGCTGACTTGCCTTGAAATAGGACTCATGAGAGTAGAGATGAGAAGAGGGCATCTTGGAAAAACTCTGGATATTTTGGTGGGGCGATTTGGGGTCCATTGCCCCACCCTGTGAGCTCTTTGGGGGCCTCTCCTGGGTCGGTCCTTCTCCTCCCCAACTGCCCGGCCTCCTCCCTGCCGCCCTGGCTCCTCATCCCCCGGCCACCGGCCCGATCCATCTCGCTCCTCCGCTTTAGTATGCAGCCCTCGGAAAACAAACACGCAGCAGCCTGACAGTGGGAATAAATATCGTGACGATGTTGATTAGCATTTGATCCCAGCTGGGTCTCTGGGAGCTGAAGTACTGGAATGTCTTGGCAGTTTTTTAATGCTGAATAATTTGATTAGATCAGTGACTGAGCCTGCTGCTCCTGGTGAGATAAACCCTCCCCACATTACAGGGGAGAGAGGGGGTGGACGGAGGGCGCGCATCTGAGCCCCCAGACTTCCTGCTCCTCCACCAGCCCTCCCAGCGTCGTCGTCGCCTCCCCCTCCCCGGCTGGGACCCCTTCCTCTCTTCGTCTCTTTTCCCTGCACCCTCATCTCTCTCTCTTTCTTCTTCCTTCCTCCTCTGCATTCTTCCTCTTTTCCTTTTCTCCTGGGGATATTTGTCTCTCTCGTTTCTTCTCCCCATCTTTTCTTCCTTTTTGCCTGCATGTTTCATCTTTCTGTTTTCTTTCCTCCCTTCTTCTCTTTTTCCTTCTAGATTCTCATTCTCTTTCTTCCCCTCATCTCTTCCTCTTTTTCTCCTTTCCTCTCCATCTCCCTCCTTGCCTCTCCCTCCTTTCCCCTCTCTCTCCCATTCTCCATTTCTCTCCGTCTCTCCTTTTCTCTCCCCTCCACCATCTCTCTGTCTCTTCTTCTCTCTTCCCACTCTCTTCCTTTCTCTCCTCTCCTATCCCTCTTCCTCCTGCCCCCCTCCCCCCTTCATCTCTTCCCACTCCCCTCCTCACTCCCATACCCACTCCTCCTTTCATGAAGCCTTAAATACATCACTTAATCAACTCCACAATTTCAATTTCACACAGTTGTCAGCTCGAATGTCTGACGAGGTGGTGAAGACCCCACAGATTGTGGGCAGAGGTCAAAGGGCCACCAGGCCTCCCTGCTTCCTTAGACCAGACCAGCTCTCAGCCTGGCCCCCTTCCACGCCACCCACCCACCCTTCTGCAGCCAGCCGAGGAAGGAATTTTGGAGGGTTCTGTTTTTCCCGTGGCAACTGTCAATCAGTCATGTAGATGTTTCTCTTGTCATCAGTGTGAAATTACCAAAGTGGCCTCATTATCTGCTTACTCCAAATTTGGAGGCAATATTTCTGTTTGAAGGATAATAATCTCCATTTAAAACAAAAAATAACATCTTCTCAGGTAGAGGGGAAGAAGAGGCAGGGAAGATGACAGTTTGGAACAAGCCGAGAAAAAATGAATTATCTGGGCTTTTTGATCCACACACATACACACACACACACATAGTCCTTTACTGCCCTAACCTAATACAGAGTCCACGTTTCCTGAAAACTGTTTAATTTTTTCCCAGCTGGGGTGGGAGTAGGCTGGGAGGGAGAAGAAGGTCCATGTGACTTTAACGTATCTACCCTTTCTTAGATTCCTGTCCCCTTAATCATATCTGAACCACACTAAAGGCATTGCTACTATAACAAAAAAGTAATTGGATCAAATGGACAGGACGGAGTGGTGAAGGCTTAGGTTCTTATGCAGATTCAATTAGCAGCACTTCCCCAAGGCTGGGTGTGGGGATGTGCGTATGAACCCCATCAGTGGTGGGGAATGCTGTCTGTTCTCTCCAGTGGCATTGCAAAGCCGTCTGACCTCCCCCTCTTCCACCGCTGTCATCTTATCACCGCAGAGTCAGACCCCAGCTTTATTTATTTTTCTCAAATGGATCCAGAAATGGCTGGGGAGTCACTTCCCAATAATTGAGTGCTGGCTTTGTCGGGAAAAGCCACACTCGGGGCTCCAAGTGTCTTCCAAGCTGCTGTGTGTGGGTGGAATCAGGCTGAGCTGACTGTGTGGCGATGGGGGGAGCGGGGCGGCAGGGAGCATTGAAATCAATCCTGGTTTTGTCACTTGTGTGACCTTAAATAAACCTGCAGCCTCTCAGAGCCTAGGTCTCCTCATCTGTGAAACCTGAGCAATAAGAAAACCTACCCCACGCTCCTCATGGGGACCGTAGTAAGGGTAAAATGTGACAAAGCTGGGGACCCCCTTTTTACCCCTCCCACCATGTCCTGATTATGCAATTATTGTGGCTCTGGTCATTTACTGACCACACAGAGACCTGTGCCCATCTTACTGCTGCATGAGTTTGGTTCCACCTCTTCATGTCTCTGAGACTCAGTTTTCCCATCCGCAAAATGGGGCTATTTGTGCCTCCTGGCAGGATGCTGGTGAGTCCTGAATCAAATGTGCACAGTGCCTCTCACTCCTGACTCCTCACCTCTATCCCCTTCTCCAATTTTTACCTACAGGCATTGAAGCCTTTCCTTGGGATAGTCTGTGCTGATTTAGCTTCCTGACTAGCTTTCCTGCTAAAAATAAAGCTGGCCTTGCATTTGCAAGCTGCAGTGTGGTCTCTGAAAAGGGTACTATTGAAACTTGAATATATGGTCCTGGTGTCTGGCACATAGTCGGAAACCCAATGAATGGATGGATGGATGGGTGGCTGGATGGGTCGATGGATGGATTGATGGATGGATGGATGGGTGGATAAATGGGTGGATGGGTGGAGGTATGGGTGGATGGATGATGGATGGATGGATGGTGATTGGGTATATGGATGAATGGATGAGTGGATGAATGGATGGATGATGAGTGGATAGATGGATGGATGAGTGCATGGATGGGTGGATGGATGGATGGGTGGATGGATGGGTGGACAAATGGGTGGCTGGATGGATGGATGGATGGATGGATGGGTGGGTGGATGGATGGGAGGATGGATGGATGGTGGATGGGTGGATGGATGAATGGATGGGTGGATGGATGGATGGTGGATGGGTGGATGGATGAATGGATGGGTGGATGGATGGATGGTGGATGGGTGGATGGATGAATGGATGGGTGGATGGATGGATGCATGGCTGGAAAGATGGATGGATGGTGGATGGGTGGATGGATGAATGGATGATGGGTGGATGGATGGATGGATGAGTGGATGAATGGATGAATGAGTGAATGAAAGTTCCTGGTCAGGTTGGGTGTGCAATGCTTGCTGTATGAATGAATGAATGAATGAGAACTCTGCTACCTGCAAGCCATTGTTTCCTGTCGTTTTCTGCAGGCCCCAGCCCTGCCTTCCCTACTGCGGCATTCTGAAGTTCCAGAACACAGGAGCCAACAAGAAACTGGGAATAAAGGGGTTTGATCTGCACAGCGCAAACACCTCTTGCAAAAAGAGGAATATAAAAAAATGCCAATTCCTTCTATGAGGGAAGAGAACGCGTCGAGACATGTTAAACGGTTAGGAAGACGGTGGCTGCTTGTTTTCCCTCTTCCTTGTGCAGGCTGAAGGCGGGGTGAGGGGAGAGGTTCATTATTTTTCGGCACTCTGAAGGCAGGTGAACAGGGAAAAGCAAACTGCAGCCTGCCATCACATTCAGCGCCTTTGAAACACATAGAGCTCTCAAGGCAAGGGAAGGGTTTGATGCAATTTAAAAAAGACAGACTCCCACACCTCTCAGATCCATATGTTTCCATTCAAGATCTCGTTTCCCTCCGAGGCTGCTGCTACCGCGGGCTTTGCAGTCGGCCCGGCTGTTCTGCCGACGCTCTGAGGACCCGTGGCTCGTGGAGGAGGCAGACGGGCTGAGCAACTGCATGGTGGGCTCGACGTGCCAACGGCAGGCTCTGGGCCGAGCTGCAGCGGCAAAGTGGTGCCCGGCGCCATGTGGTGCCCCGCGCCTGTGTGTGATCAGGTGGTTGCTGCCTGGAGGAAGGTAAGAAGGTGAAAAATACAAGGAAGCAAATCAATAAAATAGTGTATGTGTACAGACCAGGGCTCAGGGCTATGACTGTGTGTCCTTTCTCTCTGTAATGGGGTCAGACTTCCAAGTGGTTTTTTCTTTCCCGAAGTGACTTCCTTGTGTTATAAACAGGTGTGTCTTTGACAAAGAAGGTTTTGTGGCCAACTGAGTTTGGGAAATACCAGGTTCATCTGATCTCTCTCCTTTCCTCTCTCCCTCCCTTCCTCCCTTCTTTCCTCTCATCCATCCATTGTCCATTTATCTATCCATCCATCCATCCTTCCATCTTGTTTTTTTTTCATTTCCTTTGTTCTCTTTCTCCCTTTTTTCCTTTCTTTCCCTCTCCTTCCTTTCCTTTCTTCCTTTCTTTCCCACTTTTCTCCTTCCTCCTTCCCTCTCTCCTATCCATCCAACAATTATCCATCCATCCATCCATCCATCCATCCATCCATTCATCCATTCATCTATCCATCCATCCATGGCAAGGCAGTCAAGACCCTGCCTTTGCGGACCTCAGAGTGAGTGGGCAGAGACAGAAAGAAAGAAAAAAGTAGACATTAGAGTTTCAATTGGTGCGTGCTATGAAGGAAATAAGAGCAATAAAAAGAGAGTGATTGGGTGAAGAGTGATGAGTGCAGATAGATGGAAGAACTGGCAGGGTGGGGACAGATTTTAGGCAGAGGGAACAGAGAGTGTAAGAACTCTGAGATGGGAATGAGATGGGTTTGTTCAAAAAATAGAAGGCATCCAGGGCAGCCACAGAGGCAGGGGCACGTGGGATGACCAGAGCTATACGGGGCACTTTGGGAAGCTACTGGATGTTTTAAGCCAAGGAATAGCATGGTCTGATCCAGACTTTATAGCTGCCCCAGTAGGACTCCAGTGCCCGGCATTGAGTCAAAGCTAAACCATCATCATTGTAATAAATTGTACTGCTTCCATCTGCCAGGGCTAAGCTAAACCACAGACAGACCTAGCTCTCATCACCAGAGTCAGATTTTCTCCTCCAGACATGGCTTGAGGTCTCCTCATCCAACCCTGATCAACAATGGTGGGAGTTTTTTTCCAACTCATCTGGACGCAAACTCATATTCACCAGCATGATGTCCGATTACCAAATTGGAAAAAAGTCAAATAAAAAGGCAAGTAATTTCTTGTCCTTGCAAA
Source organism: Cacajao melanocephalus (assembly GCA_963573385.1). NCBI lineage: Eukaryota > Metazoa > Chordata > Mammalia > Primates > Pitheciidae > Cacajao > Cacajao melanocephalus. The sequence goes on along the minus strand of CAUYLG010052423.1, from coordinate 58,468 downwards.
GGTGCATGAATGAAAGGATAAGTCCAATCGGTTGGTGGATGCTTAGGGTGTCCTGCGGTCTTTGCGTGGGAGACACATGATTTCTTTCTGGGAGCACAACAATTAAAACTACACAGAAACATGCTCCCAAGCAACGTTAGGGAGAGACACAGGAAAAGGGCTTTCAAGCAACTCTTCCTCTGCATACATTCAAACTCACTGAAAACTTGGTCGTGCTGGAAATCATGATTATTTAGACGATTATTTGTAACAATAATAATAAAACCAAGATGTATTGAGCTGCCTACTAGGTGGCAGACTCTGGGCCAAGAGTTTCACTCTCATAATTCTATTCTGTTGCGGCTTTTACTTTCCTGAATTCAAACCTGAGAAACTGAGGCTCAGCAAGCTTTGGAAACCTGTGAAGGAACACACAGATCTCAGTAGCCACCTCTGGATTCAAACCCAGCCTGTCCGGGTCCCAAGCCCACCTCCCTCCTCCTGACAAGACCCCGTTCTTGAATCTTCGAAGACGTGTCTCTAGAAATGTGTGTACAGTTGTTGAGAACATCTGGCAGCCCGTCATAAAACAAAATCTCTCTTGTTCAAGTTGTTGTTGTTATCACTGTTGTAAATATCAGTTACTGACCCACTAGAATCTACAGGATCTGGTGTGGTTTTAGCTGCATTCGGTCTCTGCTTGTCACCGGGGAAGTTTACGCGAGATTTGATCAGAATTTCACAAAACCAGGCTGAGCCTGTGTGGAGCTGTCAGATGAAATAATTTGTCAGTGATGATTGTGTGAATTCGTAAATATTTATGAATTCACAAGTTATAAATGTGCAGCTTTCGGGAGGGTGGAATTTGATGCTCACCAAGTCACAGATTACAATGAATATTTACAGAAACCCCAATCTGCTAATATTAGTTCTTTGTGCTTACGAAAAAGCTTTTCTTGGAATTGTAACCCTTTCGGGCTAAAAGTGTCTGCAGGAAAAGAAGCATAGCTAAAGGAATAAGCTCCCCCCAATAAAAAAATAATGCATTCATGATCCATTACATTTGTATAACGTTTATGATTCTCACAGTATTCACATATGCGTTATGCCTCTTGCCAGTCATTCTAAAGCTGTTTGTTGAATCAGTTTCTAACTGAATTGGATTGAAAATGCTCAAGACAGCAGGTGGTCAAAAAGACCAATTTTTTTTTTTTTTTTTTTTACTTCTTTTTAAGTGACCTGCCTGTTCGGAGACTTTGTGTAAGTCTCTGCATCCCTTGGAATCCATTACTACAAAAGACAGCGTTTCCCAAAGTTCCTTGTGGACATACCACCCTCTTAACCTTTCCCATTAAACACGATTGTCAGGAAGGCACTGAACCTGAGGCCTGCTCTCTCTTCGTTAAAAAATATTACCAAGCATTGGGAAAGTGTTAAAGGCAGAGTAACACCAAGTTGAGACTTTCTTCTTGATGAAGTCAGAAGAAAATGAAAGAGAAATCTAAAGTGGATGAGTTTCCGTTCCCAAGAGGCCAAGTGGCACAGTGAGGCGTTTAGGAGCAGAGACCCTGGGCCCAGCTTGCAGCTTACTAGCTTTGTGACCTTGACCAAGGATTTCACTCTCTATGTCTCAGTTAATACATCTGTGAAATGGGGATAGTAATAGTACTTAATTTAAAGAGTCGCTCTGATGAGGATGGCATGAGCTGATGTCTAGAAAGCATCAAGAACTGGAAGATGGCAAATGTTCTGTGTTTGTTAAACAAACACACGAGTCAGGACGAAAGGCACCCCAAGTTTCAAGCCATTATGAGGACTCAAGGAGAACCAGTGGGGTTTGAGCCCTGCGTGTCTAATCTCACTGAATGTGTGGCCAGAACCAGGCTCTTAGCACATCTGTAAGTTCAGAGGGAAGGGGGGTGCTAGATGGCCTCAGAAAGCCCTTGTCTCATAGGGTCCCCTCAGCAGCCTGGGGCCAGGAACTGGAGGTGACGCTCATCTATTTATAGCCCACAGCAGGACTGTTTATAGGAAGTTGCCTGGAACGGGAGTCACAGCGGGACACCAGCTTGCATCCTACTCGCTCCTGGTTTTCTAAGCCCCCCATTCCATCCGTCAACCCCAGTCCAATCTTCCGCCCTCGAGAGGGCCACCGTTGGACACTAAAGGCTCTCCCATGCCCTGTAATGAAACCAGCCTCCAAGAGGGCTGTAGTTTTGTAAAGGGAGACACCCACTGTCAGAGGTATTTTCCAACCTGGAATTTTCCTACATGGCAGATTGGTATGGTTCTGCTTCTTCTGAACAGCTGCCAGATCTCAGTTTTCCCATCCGCAAAATGGGAGCAAAAGATTAATATCTACATCTAACATTGCTATCTTATATCTACAACTAAGGCTCGTTTGTCTTCCACGGGCACTAATACAAATGAACAACCACCTTCCCCTGTGTGACTGTGTATATACAGTCTGTGCAAACAATAGTCACTTCCATCACCTCACTGACACAGGTCTCCATGGGGCTCCCTCAGCTCAGAGCTGGGGACATCCGTAGAAGCTCTAAGAAGAGGCACCCATTAGGGAGAAAAGAGATATCACCCTGCTAAGCTAAAATCGTCTTCCATGTGCAGAGAGTGGGGAGATAAAGGAAATGGGAACAGGCTTAAATAATCCACTACCTGCTAAAACAAAAAGAACGATTGTAATTCCTTAAATTGTCTCTGCAACACTAAATATACCTGTTTTACTTAAAGTTCAACATGTTGTCATTTCGTAGGGTTTATTACCCTCATTGTGCAGACGGAGAAACTGAGGCTGAGTCCTGTAGCTGTCAGGAAGAAGTCAGGAAGAAGTAAAGCCACACAGATCTTCAGGATGCTAGTGGCTGAAGATTTCTCACAGTGTGCACGCCACATGGACACTTCTCTACCTCGCCTTTAATGAGAAAAGCAAGTATGTATCAGGTCAGGCGATTTTCCAATCAGTTTGCATGTACCGTCTTATTCTATCTTCATGACTGGTAGGAGGTAGGGACTTTTATCGCCATCAGCTGACACACATGGCAGTTGAGGTTCAGAGAGGTTAAGTAAGTGGCCCAGGGACACACAGCTAGAAAGTAGAGAAGGCCAGATTCTACCTTAGCAGACTGATGCTTGTCCGCAGACCCTCAAGGCAACACTACCAATGAATGTAGCTGGGCTTGTGAGTCCTTAAGGGTTGGGGGCACCCTGCAATAATGCCCACTTCCAACACCCAGCCTGGCACAGAGTATAACTTTGCAAATATTTGTCAAATAAATTTTTAGAAAATGCACCAGTCTTTCTGATCCTTAAAAATATCAACTTATAAACAGATATGTCAAGGAGCAATTATTCACATTACTCAAGATGTCTTCATTTTATAAAAAGGATTTACATCAGTGTTTCTTTAAATAGCAAGTCCCCTAGTGCATTTAAAAATACGATTCAATTTATAGCTCGGAATTACACGCACGCTGTCGGAAGCCCTTGCTTGAATAAAGGGAGCTGGCAGGAACGTCATTCATTCATCTGGCTTTTCAGCAGGCAATTATTTAGCACCTACTATGCACCATGTATTCTGTAAGGAGCTGGGGATTCCGAAGTAAACTTCATGGCCTCAGCCTTCAAGAAGCACCCAGTCTGATATGATAGGGAGGTAATTAACAGATGAGTTTTCCAACTTGGAAATGAATTAATGCTTCAAGAAAAGAAAGGAGCCCACTGCCTTAAATCCGGGCATGCTGGGTAAGGGAGACATTCCTGAAGAAGGGCAATGTGAGCTGGGCCTTGTGAGATGAGTAGTAGCTCACCGGTTAGAAATTATCCTAGTATGAAACAATTTCCCCAAGATTAGAACATTAAATATATGTGTGTATATATTTAATATCCATCAGGTTTCATAAGTAATACTGTTTCCAGGCAAGTGTGGTTACGTTTCAATCTCATGTCATTCTTGGAACTTTTGCAAATATTTTCATACCATCTCTCTCAGTTGATTCTCAAAACAGTATTGGGAGGTGAGAGTGGCGTGGAGCTTTCCTTTTGTGTTATTTTATCAGAAAAGTAGTGCATATACACTGCTAAAAATACAGGCAAGGAAGACATCAATGTGATCTGAAATTCCTACCCCATCATAGCTAAGATAAATAGTTCAACCTGTATCCTTCAAGGTCTTTGTTTCAGTGAATATGTATTGTTTGTCTACAAAAAAAAGAAGTTGTTTGTGGTTTCATGATTTGCCACAAGCTCAACACAGGGAGAATATTTATCCATGTCATTCAATAGTTTTCTACAGCAATTCGCAATAGCAAAATCGTGAAACCAACCCCAATGCCTATGAATCGACAAGTGGATAAAGAAACTCTGGTATGTATATACGATGGAGTACTACTCAGCCATAAAAAGGAATGAACTAACAGCCTTTGCAATGACCTGGAAGAGATTAGAGACTATTATTCTAAGTGAAGTAACTCAGGGATGGAAAACCAAACATGATATGTTCTCACTGATATGTAGGAACTAAGCTGTGAGGACACAGAGGCATAAGAATGATACAGTGGACTTTGGGGACTTGGGGGGAAGAGTGGGAGGGGGTGAGGAATAGAAGACAACAAATATGGTGCCGTGTACACTGCTCAGTTGGGCCCAGAGAGACAAACACAGAGAGCTTTCCATAGTGAGGCAAGCCTCCCTGCCTGGAGGTCTCCTGGCAATTTAGAGCTTCCCTTGTTGGTTACAAAGACTGGTCAGCTAAGGCAATCGGACAGAGCAGTGCTCATTGGGACGTCTGCTGATGGCTGTGCTAGGAGGAGGGACAGCTGGCAGGCAGATGATTCAGTCCCGAACTCAGCCTGAGTGTGCACCAGGTTCTCACAAAGTTCCACTAAAGGACTTACTCATGTAACCGAATACCACCTGTAACCCAATAATTGGTAGAAAAATAAAATTAAAAAAAAATAAAACAGTGGCCCTTAACAATGTTTTTCTACAGAAAGTGTTTAAATGGTTTAGTTCTTTCCATTCATGTGTGTCTATAGATATTTACCAATCTGCTAGTGATAGATGATGAGGTTGTTTCTAATTGCTTTCTCCTAGTGTAAATAATGCTGCGTTGAACATCCTAGTAACTACATATTTGCTGTATATATCCATGTTAATTTCCTCCTACTATCCCCTCTCCCAACCAAGTAATAATCACTAGGTCAAGACATAGGCATGGTATAAGGCTCTGGGGGCAAGATGCACACTCCCCATGTCACAAGAGAAATAACAACCAGTCTAGGACCTAAGCAAGGCCTCCTGTCTGTCAACCCCAAAGCTCCTCCCTCTCACATGACCCACTAGGTCTCTTCACCATCAGAGAAGAACCAAGCCCTGCAACCCTTAGAATCCTATAGGAGGGAATAGGATTGGGCAGGGAAGGAAAGAGACATGAATTGATGCTGGGTGATTTTTTTTTCTTCTATCCGGACCCTGTTTATGGGCCCAGAGGGACACACAGAGAGAGCTTTCCAGACTGAGGTAAGCCCTTGCAATGTCTCACTCCTCTACCTCCCTGCCTGGAGGTCTCCTGGCAATTTAGAGCTTCCCTTGTTGGTTACAAAGGCTGGTCGGCTTAGGCAGTCAGGTAGAGCAGTTGCTCACTAGGACTTCTGCTGATGACTGTGCTGGGAGGAGGGTCAGCTGGCAGGCAGATGATTCACTTCCACACTTAGTCTGAGACCTTGATGTGGGCATAGGGATGTGATCATGGTCCTGGGCCTCTAGACCTCAATTTTCCCATCTGTGGAACAAGGAGTATAGACCTGGGCAGTTATTTCATCGGCAGGGGGTCTGAGGGTGCAGTGTTCCAGGCAGGAGTCCAGGCCCAGCTGAGAGATCTTGGGAAGATAGCTTAGCCTCTCTGAACCTCCTTCAAGTCAACAGAGATCTAAGGGCCGCCCTGCTGTGTGCTGGTCGCTGCTTCCGATGCTGAGGTTCTGGAAGTGAACCCAGTAGAGCTGCCCCTGCTCCCCAGGAGCCCCCGTCTCAGACAGACCACAGACAATCACTAAGCAAATGATGGGAAGAACGTGAACCCATTGAGGTGACGGAGAAGGACTGGGGCTGCAGGCAGCTTGGGATTAAAGACACAACTTTAGATGTGGGTCTTTCTGAGATAAAACCATAATAGGCCGGGTGCAGTGGCTCACGCCTGCAATTCCAGCACTCTGGGAGGCTGAGGCAGGTAGATCACTTGAGGTCAGGAGTTTGAGACCAGCCTGGCCAACATGGTGAAACCCTATCTCTGCTAAAAATACAAAAATTAGATGAGTGTGGTGGCACATACCTGTAGTCCCAGCTACTCAGGAGGCTGAGGCAGGAGAATTGCTTGAACTTGAGAGGCAGAGGTAGCAGTGAGCCGAGATTGTGCCACTGCACTCCAGCCTGGGTGACAGAGCGAGATTCTGTCTCAAAAACAAAACAAAACAAAACAACGTAATAAAGGATAAGAGGCCAGAGGCGAAAGAAGGTCAGGCCAGCATTCACCAGGGTGGCTTCACCTTGTAATCAGTCAGGGAATTTAAAAAAGCCGATTCCCCGAACCAATTCCCAGGCAGTCTGATGTCATCGGTCTAGGGTAGGAGCAGGGCATCATCAGTATTTTAGAAAGCTTCCCAGAAGGTTCCAATGTGCACCTGGGTGGTTTGGGGGATCACACTTTAGGCTGGGGAGTGGCAGATGCAATGCTCCAGGGTGAGTTTATCCTGTTCCTGGAACAGGGTACTGGGAACTGCAGCAGTTTGGCCAGGGGGATAGGAACACAGGGTGAACCTGGCATCCATGGAGGCCAGATGCATGGAGCAGGGACATGGGAGGACAGAGAGGAAGTTCATTTTCAGGCTGCCCATGAGACGAGAGGGCCTCCGTTGTCTTGCTAGTAAAACAGGCACCAAAGTGTCCCAATCATACCCCAGAAGAAGCACCCCAAGGGAGCTGCAGTTGCTGGGCTGCAAATCAGAGGAGGGGGTAGTGGGAGGGGCTCAGTCACACTGCAAGAGGGCATTTTGTTCAGGGCATGAGCGTGAGGTAACTGAAAAACAACAGCCACTAGTTGAAAGTTGGTCCAAGCTGCTAGCCCTGGTCTGATCTGTCTTCACATGCATCTCATAGAAGACATGCCCCTCCAGATGTTCCCATAGGAGAGGGATTCCAAAAACACTGCTGCCATCCCACTGTTCAAAGCACAGAGCTTGGCTGTGCACTGAAGGCTCTGACAAGTCCCGCACTCAGGAGCCTCGTGGGATCTGTTTAGACTTACAAGAGAGCAAGGCTGGCTGGCTCTACCAACTCATGCAGGAGGCAGCAGAAATGGCACCACTGCTGAGGGGCATTCCGAGCTCTTCCCTAAAGTGGTCCTCCCCACCTCCCACTGGTCACACCCTATCCCATCTCCTGGGTTCTTCCTTCACAATGATTGTCCAAATTCACTCCATGAATTTGCCTTGCTTGTGTATTTGCTTACAGTTACATCCCTTCTGCCTGCAGTGGCATCTAGTATAGATTAGGTGCTCAGTTAATCTCAGTTTGATTGAACAAATAAATGAACATAGTTACAGATAGGACAGGCACAGGATTCAAATAGATGGCGTGCAAATTCTAAGCTATGCTACATGCTAGCTTTGTGACCTTGGGCCACTTAAACCCAATGAGCCTCATCTGTGAAAAAGGATGAAGTAATTGGACTTATCTTGTCAGTAGCAGTGTGAGACTTCACAGGCTCCAAAAACGGGAAGGATCTCGTGCTCAGCATGGGACAGAGTCATATACCACCCTTGACTCCATTTTGCAGTTAAAATTAATACTGTGTGTGACTGACGGAATCCTGTATTTGGGCATTCATTGTGTAGGGGCGTAAGGAGTCTTTATTTATTTTAGTCCTTCTGACCTTTTCCTCCATGTAGGGCTTTTAGAAACTTCTAAGTTTGTTTCTGGAGGCACCTTGGCATATTTTGAGAAAACATGCTTGCAATAATTAATTGCGGTAGCAGGAGTCCCATAGGCATAGGGGGTACAGGCGGAGAGATGTTGACAACAGGAATGAAGGCGAGCCGACATTCAGGAGGGAAACTGCTGCTTTGAAGTTTTGAGCTGTGAACTTTCCCAGCTGCAGACAAAGCCTCAGATCTGTGTGTGTGTATGTGTGTGTGTGTGTGTGTGTGTGTATTCAGCACCATGTTTAAGCATGGGCACATGGGTGTGCACACATGCTTGTACACACATGTATTTTCCAAAGTTGCTTTCTGCAAAAATCAAAGAAAAAAAGATTTGTTTCTTTCTAAACTTTTGCAATTTCAGCACCTGCCTGTTTGGGTAAATTAGACAAGGATTATCGCTTTTGTCTTCTCTCTTCTTTATTTTTTTTTCCCCTCTTCCAAACCCAGAAATTCCGTGAGAAGTGTTTTTAAGAGTGCTAACTGACAAGTGTACACATGCCGTCTGCAGCCAGGGAGCAAACAGCACAGTCGCTAACTTGTTAGACAGGAGCTAGATTACAATCATAAATAAATGATTTGCTGTCTCCTTGCATTCAGACTTGTAGCTTTTAAAGTGTGCCTGTCATCGCGGAATCAGATTTAGTCAAATGCTGTGTAACTGCAAAATTATCCTATCCTTACCTTTTTATTCTCCTTATAATGGACAGTTAAATTGGATTTTCAAATTTGAAGTGCATATGTTTTTCAAATCCCCAGAGGCTGTCTATTTTTTCATTTCTAAAGCAACTCACTAATGTTTATCATTACCACACAGAAATATTACAATTCTTAAGGGGCGCCTTACAAAATCAGCGCAGGAGAAATGTGCTTTATCGCCTCAAAATGAAACCAATTTCTCAGCTGATTTGCAATTTATTTACATGTTAGCATTTGATTTCCGGCTGATTTATAACCCCACATGGCTCTGTCTCAGGGTTTATTTAGAAAGCAGGCAGCAGTGGTCGGGGAAAGGCTGCGGAGCACAGCATGGCATGGGATGTCCGCTTCCCCAGCCAGGCTGGAGTCCACAGCGCCACTCCCAAGTCTCCTGGTTTAACTTCACCTTCAGCGAATTCAGTACCCCAGTGTGTGCGATTACACAGGATGCTAGGCCCAGCCACTGCATGGAGGTGAGACGCTGAAGGACAGCTTTTCAGAAGGAATATTTTTGTTCCTCTGCAGTGAACGGGAATGGCGGTAGAGGAAGTGGAGAAGACGCCTGGGGTATATTGGGCTTTCATTCTTTGGCTCATTCACATAACTTTAATGGCTAATGTGATGCCTGAATTCAGGAAGTATTGGAATTGACAGTGAGGACTTTATTGGGGTTTATTGCTTCATCTGTCTGACCACGTATCCATTGATGTCCCTTCCAGACATCTCTCTAGCTATTCCTCCATTTATCCATCTGTGTGTCCATTCATTTTCCCATCTACCTACCAATCTAACCGCTTATCCATCATCCATTCATCTACTGACCCATTTATCCATCCATCCCTTTGCCCATTCACTTATCCACCTGCCAACCCATCCACGTACCCATCATTCATCTATCCATCTGTCCATTTTCACATTCACTTACCCATCTATCAACCTATCCACTTATTTATCATTCATTCATCTGTCCATATATCCATTCATCCATCCATCCACTGACCAGTTTATCCATCCATCCATCCGTCCATCCATCCACCTACCCACCCACCTATCTACCCATCTAACTGTGAGTTCATCCAACCATCCATTCCACACTTACCAATATAGCCCTTTGGACTGAGTACTAGGGAATTAGAGATGACGGAGAAACTGCTCACAAAGCTCATGGATAAGAGGAGGAGCCAAGCACATGCCTGTCAGGATCATGGTGAAGTTCAAATTACTTAATGCATATAAAAATGCTTAACAAACTATACACCACTTAAAAATATAACATATACATAAACTATGTAATGAGTTAGAGCAGCCTGCTTCCTTCTCTCTAGCTGTGGAACCATAGGCAAACAACTTTCTCTTACCAAGCCTTGGTTTCCTCATCTATAAAATGAGAAGAGAGGTAATAATAATAATAATAATACCCCTGGCAGGGGCCTTGGCAGAATTTGATGAGATAACCTACATAAAGCGCTTAGCCTAGCGTCAGGCCATAGTTAGCACTTGATACACTTTTTTCTCCTTACTGTTCTGATTGTTGCATGAATAATAGGGACAGAAGAGGAAAAAGCAATTATGTCAAACTGAGATGAGGAAAGATGTTACCAAAGGAACAGTATCTGAGCTGGGTTTATAGAAGAGGGAAGCTTTCCTTAGGTATCAGAAGGGAAGGGCGTGGCCAGCAGAGAGAGCAGCTTGCACAAAATCTGAGGGTGCAACCGAAGATTCAACAAAAGGTGAGAGAGATGTGACAGGAGCATGGGACCCGTGGGCAGAAGGGGAGAAGGTACGTGTGTTGAAGTAGACCTCAAAGGCCTTGCATTTTAGGATGTTGAACTTGGGTTCCCCCCCTCACCTCGGGGGATGACAGGAAGCCATTGGAAAGCCTTCATCAAGGACATGGCCCCATCCAATTGGTATCTCAGGGGGCTCCATCATGTAGAGAACAAAGGTGGAGTCAGGGAGCCTGGACAGCGGATGGAGAAACTGCTCCCTGGATAGCAAAGGAGGCAGGACACAGTGCGCTGGTGCCAGGCTGGTGAGAAGGGGCAGATTCCAGATATGAGTTTTTAAACAGAATAAGTGGGGACGTGGGCACCAATTGGAGAGAAGAAGGGGGGATAATGAGGGTTTCGCCGAGATCTCCAGGAGCACCCTATCAGAGGCAAAATCCCTGAGATGGAGATGAATTTTCCTCCTCACTTTGCCTCTATCTGCCTGTGCCATGCAGAGTTCCTCTGAATAAATTTGCATATATTTATACTGCAGGCAGCCAGCTCTAAAAGGAGCATCCCTCTCTCTCTCTTTTTCTCTCTCTGAATGTGAGCTCACATCCAGCACGATTCCCCTTCTGCACAGAGTCAGGAGCCAGGAACTTCCAGGGACTTCCTGAGTGAACATGGACCCTTTTTCCACCTCTTCAGGTCTTAGGATAAATTCATGTTTCTGGGGTTTCTAACTCTAGGACACCAGGAGGAGAGTGAACTGACAGAAGGCCTAGTCCTCTGATTCATAAGTGGACAATTTATGTTTTAAGTAACAGGAAACCTGATTCAAATTAGCTTAAAAATGAAGAGTCCGGTTCATGTAACAAAACATCAGAGGTTTCAGCAGTCAGGTGAATGTGGGGCCAGCAGCTCCATGATGTCACTCATTAAGGACACCATTACTTTTTTTTAATCTCTTACCTGTCACCTGCCTTCATTCCACGTCTGCTTCCCTTCAAGGCTACCACTGGCTCTTTGCACAGCAAACGACCAAGCTTTTATGTTCCCACTCTGCAGGGAAGAAAGGGTGTGTCTTCATCTGGGCACTGCCCCAAACCCTGACATCCACGCTGATTGGACAGCTCAGTTCGTATCTTCAGCCATGAACCAATCCCTGTGGTCTGGGGGTGGGCTATGCTGATAGGCTTCTCCTGGGTCACATGTTTCTGTAATTAATCACGGAAGTCCATGCATCCCCACACAGAAACCGGGACTTTCTACTTTCTTCCTTCCCAAGGAGAGAGAGGATAGCCTCAAAAACAGACATAGTCTCTGGAAAACTGCCAGGTTCTCTAAATAAAGAGCATGGGAAAAGTCAATCCATAAGTAGTGCTTGACTGAGGAAATTTCAGTGTCCAAGGCGTGTCTCAAGGCCAGTTGCCTATGAAGAAATAAAGATGGTCAATCTCCTCCCGGCAGTCTAGGTCTTGTTATGTCCACATGCTGGCCCAGCCAAGGCTGCCCGGAACCCCTACTGGACACAAGCATCGGTCATCCTATGCCAGAGATTTGGAGTGGTGGGTGGGAGTACCATGGGGCTTTGAAAAGTGTGTCTGAGATTCTCAGTTGGTTGTTTTAGATAGGATAGGCCAGGACAGTCAGGTGATGCTGCAGTAACGAATTACCTCCACCCCTCTAAATCTTAGTGACTTAACAAAGCCAATCAAGCCTGTTTGTTATTCTCCCAAAGTTCATGGTGAGTTTGGGTGACTCCCCAGGAGAGCTTTTCCTTGCACAGCAAATCAACAACCTGGGAAGCTTCAACCTTGTACGCACATGCTTCCACAGCACGGAAAGGAAGAATGGAGGATGGTGACCTGGCTCTTGATTTCTCCTGCCTGAAGTGACACACATCCCATCTGCTTACATAACGATGTCCAACTTCGAGTAATCCTCCCATATTCTCTGAAGGAGGGGCAGATTGGAAATACCAGGGAGAAGTAATAAAATCTACCTCTAAAGAGGGAATAACTTGTCACCTGACTCAAACTGCCTTTCCGTATGTCTCACGTTCACCCCAAAGGTGAGAAGATGAAACAGTCTGTTGTTATCTGCTCTCTACCTGGTGTTTGGGATTAAGGGATGAACTGCCTTCTAGCAGTTCACATTCAACTTGGGGAGACAGGGCCAATTGTTAAAAAGAGAGAGAGAGAGAGAGAGAAATGTAATTTTAGAACCTGCTTCCTGAGCTTATTGTGAATATAGAAGTTGAAGCATATGATGTTTTTGGCATTTTGCCCAGCAAAAATAGGCGTTCTATAAAGACAAGCTATTATGGCCATTTTACAGATGAAGCAATCGAGACTCATGGTGGTAGAGTGACTCTCAAGGTCACCCAGTGGTGGTGGTGACCCAGTGGCTGCGTGGCTGCAGAGTTCTCCGTTAGTCATATCACCCTTGACCTCATTCATATTCCACACACATGAGAATCCTCTCTTCCTCTTGCATTGTTCAATCAGAGCCTACTAAGGGTTTCCTGACCAGTTCTGGGCACCATGTCCTGTAATGAGCACTGATGGATGCTGACCCAAAGGTCAGCTGCTCTAAAGGTGAGATGCCCTGCCATTTGCTTTCCTCTTCATCCAGGTCTGGATCCTGAAAATTACGAGGATACGGTGACTCCTGAGCCCCTCCTGTAGGTAGTAGCCATGGTCTGATGGTGACATTTATCATTTCAAGGTGATGAGAGAAGTGCTTTCCCAATGCATGACCAAGATTATCTTGGGAGTCAATGGTACTAAGATGTCAACATTCTAAGATTCTGTATCACATATTTCTAAGATTTCTACCATTCTTCAGCTCTAGAATTCCCAATTCAACTTCTAAGATTCTAGACCAGGGCTGCCCAAGAGCACTTTCCACAACAATGGAAAGATTCTATGTCACTGCTTTCCAGCACAGACGTGTGGTGGCCCCTATCTTCCTGTGGCTGTTAAGAGCTGAAATGTGGTTGTTGTAAAGAAGGAATGGAATTTTAATTTTACTTCATTGTAATTAACTGGAATCTAAGCAGTACATGCAGTGAGTGGCTACCATACTGGGAATCAAAACCTCACATCCTCTTCTAATTTTCCATGGTGGTTGGGATCTTACTTACTTGCCCACAGGGAGTATGACTGAAGAAGTTCTCAGCAGCACCACAAGCCCAGTTTGGGTCACTTGATCTGGAATTCACAAAATGAAAGATGAATTTTATGTATATCAGTCAGGAGAGAGCAGGTTACACTGCTGTAACAAGCAAGCCTTGTATCTCAATGGCTTTAAGGAATAAAGGTATATTTCTTGCTTATGCTGCATATTCATTACACGTTGGCAAGAAGCTCTCTCATCATAGTTATTTGGGTACCCAAGCTAATGGACTAGCTCCCTCTTGGAAGTTACTGCTCAAAGAGCCAGATGGAAAACTGAAGTGTCAAGGACCTTGCATTGGTTATGAAATCTCCTCAGAAATCTACATACTGTGTCTGCCTCCAACGTATTGGCCAGAACGATTCACATAATTCCCCCATTTAGAATATGCAGGTATAGGAAATACAACCCAATGTGTTCTGGAAGGAAAGAAACCAGAAATATTTGGTGATCTGCACTAACGATTACATAGTATGCAAGACTAAAAGCTGAAATAGAAGTGGAAGGAAAAGACTGAGTCTGGGAGAAAAAAGAAAATCCAGCCCAGGACCCTTGAAAGAGTACTGGACTCGGATTCCAGATATGGGTCCAAGTCCTGGATTTGTCACATGCTCTGTGATACTCAATATTTCCCTCCTTCTCTCTGGGTCTCTCAGGTTTACACTTTACATAATAATCCCTGATCTAACCTGGTTGGTTATAATACATATATACTTCTGCATATATGCAAGAATAAAGGACCACAGAATTGTTGGGACTTTGATAATTATTATCATTCTCTACGCACAATTGAGGGGGGATCTTGGATCCCTGGGTTAGTGTTATGGTCTGGGCTTCTACTGGCCATACATTTCCATTAAACTCTTCCTACCTAGAGAACATTTATTTTGTAGGGGAGAGAGGGAGTAACAATGTTCTAAACATTTTTTAAAAATCTACATTTCTCAGCCTTACCTACATGTGGGACTGTTCTGTCTAATAATTTGTAAGTGGAAGGTGTCGGGTGCATCTTCCAGAAAAGCTCCTTTATAAAGGAAGTAACCTGAGCTGACACTCACGTCTTTATCACTAGACTCACATTTTCTTCTAGTCTGTATAGGGGGTGAGATGGTTGGAGCTCTGGCAATCATTTTGAGAGTATTGGAATGCAGACCATGGTTAAAAAAATTATATATAACAGAAAGAACTTGGGTACCTGATGGCATCATGGAGCTGCCATCTTTCTGACTTACATGAGGGAAAAAATAATTTCTATCATGCTTGTTTATGCCATTTATACCTGGATATACGGTTACATGCAGCTATTCCTAACACTGCAGAAACTGATTGCTATGCTGGGGACCAAGAAGCAGCTGTCATCAAGGAGTAATAAGGAGAATCCAAGCACTGGACCTGTGTAGACCCCACTTCCCATTTTACCGCTTAACAGCTGTGTGACTTCAGGCAGAGGACTCAGCCTCTCTGAGCTCCAGTTGCCTCATTTGTAAAGTAGTGGTGACCACGAGGCTTCCACAGGGTGTCTGCATGGATTCAGTGGGTGAGCTCACATACACAGAGTTCGTAGTGTCTGGCGCCTAGCACATGCTCAGTAAGCAGCAATAATAGCTCACAGTATTTTGTCCTTACTGTGCCACGTGCTGTTCTAAGAGCTTTACGTGAATCAACCCATTTAACACACACGAAGCCTCAGGAGGGGCTGTTTCATCCACCCCACTTTACAGTTGAGGGAGCTGAAACAATGAAGTATGTATTGAATAATGATTTGAATAACATGCTGAATGAATGATATAGGGCTTGTGTTGTCCCTAACCCTCAGCCATTTTGCACACTGCCTCTGTGGTTTTTGCCAAGCCCCATGTCACCTTGTCACTGGTATCATTATTTACTTAATAGTTTTGTTTAACTTAATTTTAGATCACTCTGAAAAAATATATCCTCATTCTAAGCAACAAAATATGCCTGGAACCACTATACATATATATATATATATATATATATATATATATATATATATATATTCCAGAAAAACATATGGCACCACCACTACCAGAGCTAAACATACATTTATGCTATATGCTTACATGCTTTAGCCCAGCAATTCCAGTTCTGGATATATAAACTGTAGAAAAAAAATGCTTGTAACCATCAAAAGACACAAGATAAAATTTCATACCAGCTCTTTATTTGGACAACTCAAACGTCCATCAGTACTACGATGGATAAATAGATTATGATATATGTATGCAATGAAATACTACCCAGCAATTATAAAAAGTACACATGCAAACTACTGATATATGCAACAATATAACGAAGATACAACATTAAGTGAAAGTTTGATACCAAGAAGCATATACTAGATAACTCTATTCATATGAGGTTCAAAAATGGAACAGAAGTGGTAGGAGTCAGGAGATTGATTACAGTGGGACAAGTCTGAACAGGGAAGGACATGAGGGGACCACCCGGGGACCTGGAAATGGGTGTCATCTTGGCCTGGCTGGTGAGTACACATATACAAACCTAAATTGAGTTGTTCACTTCATATTGGTGTACTTTATTACATTTAAGTTACATCTCAGTAAAGAAGTCTATTAAAAAGAATTACATGAGTCATAAGGCCACATGGAATCATGCCACACTCTGGGAAGCAGAGCTCTCCACAAAGGGCCAGGCACAGAGGATGCTCTTGGGAAATGCCAGTTGAGCGGAGCGGGTGGCGGCCCCAGGACTAATGCCCTGTGGGAGAATCAGCCACTTCTGGAGCCATCTCAGGCTCCATGGAGAGGGTCTGGCTATATGCACTGAGCCCCGGCTGCTAGGTCTTCTGTGCCAAGGCTCTGCCAGTTAATAGCCAAGTTCTTGACTTATCAGCTGCCAGCTCCCTTGCTGTTTCCTTCATCATCCTGGCTCCTGCTTGCTCTGTCCCACCCTCCCTCTCTTGCTACATAATCTGGTGGCTCCCTTTTGAGATTTGTTTTGGCCACGTACTGATGCTTAAGCAGACCCTGGTACTTGAGGGAAATTCTCTTCTTCGTGGAGCCCAGTGGCTAGAAGGGCAAGGGGAAGACGGTGGAGAAAATGTGATTCCATGCATGAATGTCCCATGAGGGAGGAGGGGCCTGAAAGAGGGAGAAAGTTCTTAGAAGAGATGGAGGGAGGGAGGGAGGAAAGGCATCTTCACCATTCACCCTCGGAGTCTTGGGGGTGCATGCAAGCGTATGTGTGCGTGTGTGTGAGAGAGAGAGAGAGAGAAAGAGAAGGTGAGAGAGAGAGAAATAGGGAGACAGAGAGACAGAAATAAAAGGTGACAATGACAGAGAGAGGAAGGGAGAAGAGCTGGAGAGAGCTATGAGGAAAGAGAAAGGGCAGAGATTTTCTCTAATCCATGACCTCTTGCCTACAGCTTTTTAAAGATTTCCAAAAATATCTGAGACCACTCCCCCTGCGAAATTCACTGGCTACAAAATTTTAAGACAAGTGCAAAGTTAAAATTAAGAAATGTTTAACCAACGGTTTATAAAATGTAACATTATGTTAACTAGGGAACTTGCATTCAAACCAACTCTCAGGAAGTCATCTCTAAAGTATACGTGGGAAAGGTCCTCCCCAAGTTCGGGAACTTCCAGTGTCCCCAGGGGCACTGAATGTGACAGGAGGGATAATGAGCAGGTCTTGTACCCCCACTTAGACTGTTCAGCCTCAGGACAGGCAGACTAGAGGGAGGAAATGACCTGGCGGGGTTGCCCCAGCTTTACCAATCTCCCCATTTTGCAGATGGGAAAGCCAAGACTTAGAGAGATGTGGTCCCCTGATCAAGGTCCCAGATACACTTAATGACATTGTGATAAATCTGTGTGGCACCCCCCTACCCTGGTAAAAGCGTTCTATGCCTTTGAAACCTTTATTTTCCCATTTCCAAAATGAGAATAAAAATATCTACCTGGTAGATGTCATGAGGATGGCGATCACAGATTTTAGAGACGTGGCAAACCTTAACGCATTGTACAATTGTCCAGATTAAATAAACTAACAAAAGACTGAGGAAAACAAATGAGTCTCCCAGTCCAGGACTCTAAATTCCCCTTGTAGGCAAACTACCCTGGTAGAAAAATCAAACAAGACACCATTTGGGACAGAATCCAAGGCAAACAAAGACAAGGGCAAAATGCCACATGGGGGACAGAAAAGAGATTGTCTCCAAGGATGCAGTTTCTGTCCCTGTCCCTTTCTCTAACTTTCTATTCGCAGTTATATCCCCAGGACCTAGTTGAATCCCTGGCACCTAGTAGTTGCTCAATAAATGGATGTGCAATAAATAATAATTAGTAGTAACAATAGTTAGCATTTCATTAAGCCCCTACTAGGTGCCAGTCACCTCCTCATACAAGAGTCATTTATATGAGATAGTTGCACTTTATTATCCCCATTTTACAGATGAGGAAACTGAGGTTAAATGAACTGTTCACAGTCATGCAGTTAGAAAGTGGCAGCCGAGCATGGTGGCTCACGCCTGTAATCCCAGCACTTTGGGAGGCTGAAGTGGGTGCATCACGAGATCAGGCATTCAAGACCAGCCTGGACAACATAGGGAAACCCCATCTCTACTAAAAATATAAAAATTAGCTGGGCATGGTGGTGGGTGCCTGTAATCACAGCTACTTGGGAGGCTGAGGCAGGAGAATTGCTTGAACCTGGGAGGCAGAGGTTGCAGTGAGCCGAGACCATGCATTGAACTCCACCCCAGGCACAGTGCAAGACTCTGTCTCAAAAAAAAAAAAAAAAAAAAAAAAGAAAGAAAGAAAGTGGCAAAGCCAGGATTTGAACCCAGAAAACCTGACTTCTGATTAGTTCTTGTGTGCCTAATGTTCATGTTGCCGCCCTCTCCACTGAGTGACACAGGGATGTGGAAGGGACGATGCCACCTGTGGTGTTGTGACATTGCTCGAGTGGGTGCTTACATCCAGGGAAGAAGAGGCTAGTCTCTAGACAATCCAAGGTCCTCTTCCCTGCCCCATTTTTCCTCTATCATCAGCCTATTTTCAGCCTGCATTAATTACAGGCTATAGAAGCTTACCACTAACTTGGTGGCTAAAACCAGTATCTATGTATTCTTCCTCAGTTCTGGAGGCCAGAAGTCTGAAGTTAGTGCCACGGGGTGGAAATCAAGATATTGGTAGGACTGCCCTCCCTCCAGAGGTGAGAATCTATTTCTTGTCTTTTCCAGCTTCTGGGGGTTGCAGACATTCCTTGGCTTATGGCTACACCATTCCAATCTCTGCCTCTGTGGTCACGTGGCCTTCTCCTCTGCATGTGGTCTCCCGCTGTCCTTCTCTTATCGGGACACTTGTGATTATACTTAGGGCACCCCTGGGTAGTCCAGGATAATCTCCCCATCTCAAGATCTTTAGCTTAATCACATCAACAAAGACCTTTTTATTTATAAAGTAACATTTACAGGTTCTAGAGGTAAGACTTGCTATGTCTGGGGGATAGACATATTTCAGACTATATGTGATGTCTTAGTCTGTCTCGTGTTGCTATAAAGAAATATCTGGCCAGCTGTGGTGGCTCACGCCTGTAATCCCAGCACTCTGGGAGGCCGAGGCGGGCCGATCACCTGAGAGCAGAAGTTCAAGACCATCCTGGCCAACATGGAAAAACCCTGTCTCTACTAAAAATACAAAAAGTAGCCAGGCAAGTTGGTGTGTGCCTATAGTCCCAGCTACTTAGGAGGCTGAGACAGAAGAATTGTTTGAACCAGGGAGGTGGAGGTTGCAGTGAGCTGAGGTTGTTCCACTGCACTCCAGCCTGGTGACAGAGCTAGACTCCATCTCAAAAAAAATAAATTATATATATATATATATATATATACACACACACACATTATATATATATATATATATATATACACATTATATGTATACACACACACACACACACACATATATATATATATATTTGAGGCTGGATAATATATAAAGAAAATAGGTTTATTTGGCTCGTGGTTCTGCAAGCTGCACAAGAAGCATGGCACTAGAATCTGTTGCTGGCGAGGGCCTCAGGAAGCTTCCAGTCATAGCAGAAAGGGAAGGGATACTGGCAAGATTGGTAAGAGAGGGACCAACACAGAGAGTGAGGGGAGGTAACAGGCTTTTTTAAAAAAACAATCAGATCTCTGGGACACAAACAGAGAAGTCACTCAACACCATGAGGACACAAACACCTCCCATCAGGCCCACCTCCCACCGATCAAATTTCAACATAAGTTTTAGAGCCCTTACGATCCAGATGCTATCACATGACTTGAGGGCTATTATCTGGAATCATCAGCCTCAGGAGTTCCATTTCTGCCTTGCCTGCCTTTGCCTCCTGACTGCAGACCTTCCTGGACCTCCCTGGGTTGGTAATTGCAGAAAAAGACCATTCTCCTGCATCAACTTGCCTCTGTTTTCCCCTCTCAGTATTGGCTTTGTAAGCCGGGGAGCTGGTAACAGAGCCAAGGAGAAGGCTGAAGGGTGGCATCCCCCAACTTGTGCCCCATCTGTAACCCTCCTGAACAAAGCCTGGTCACCTCTAAGTTTAAGCTTGGGCTGAATGCCAGGCATCAGGTCCAGAGAGGGACCTGATTTGCCTGGAGACACACACCAATTTATTTATTCATTTGACAAACCTTTACTGGATGCCCTTCTATTATGCCGACCTCTGTGCTGGCTGCTGGAGACAAGTAAGTTAACTATCCCCTGTATCTCTAATCTAGTGAGGAAGAGACATAGCGAATTACGCTGGTCATTTGTTTCTGAACATATGTATCGAATGTGAAAACAGGGAAGAGAGGAGGCCTGGGAGGAGAGTAATTTACCCTGCAGGAACTTGAGGGGTGAGATTCTGAAGGCTCCAAGGAGGAGGTAGCATTTGGCCTGCCTAGGTATTAGCCAGCGGAGATTCCAGGCTAAAGGAACAACACATATGAAGAGGGTCGAGAGGCTGAAAAGAAAGGTAGGTTGAGGGGCTTCATATGGCATGCAGCTCTGTGTGTGTTTGCTGCATTTCATTGATCCTTTTAGCTGGCCAGTGAGTTAGTATTATTAGACCCATTTCCTAGATGTCAAAACTGAGGCCTCACCCATGGAGATATTTCCCTGAGGTCATGCAACTGCTGAGACACACGCCCACTGGGGTCTACATTCTTTGCTTCTCTAATCCAGAAGTCATGTTATTTTCATTGTATAGTTTGACGCCATAAGTTTTGCCATGATGACTTCCCCCCTTAAGAATTCACCCTCTGACACTCCCATAGCCAGGAGTGTAAGAGTTCTCATTGCTCCAGTTCCAGTGGCAACTCTGACTGTAGGTTAGTGCCTGCCTGGGAGACTTAGGTGGCAGTATAGGAGTTGAGTGTTCTGAAATTGACTAGCAATGTCTGCTTGGGCACTGGGTAAAGAGGTAGTGGTATGTTTGCCATGGACTTGCGAAGTCTTGGCTGGTGGCTTTATGAAAGCATCCTCATTATCTCTGAGTTTTCAGAAGGAACTCTATCCCTGAGTGACCTTCATTGTGCAGTAAGGAAGCTGAGTTATTTTTATAAAGAGGGGAGATTTGTTTAACAGTTCAGAATCAAACAAGGACAACCTTGCCTCGCATTTGGGCCTGGATTCTGGAGACCCTACCTCAGTGTCATCTAGCTGCGTGCTCCTTTGCAACAAACCCTGCTTCCTCCTGTGACCTCTTTCTGACTGTTTGTATGCAATGCCTTCTTTTCCCTGTCCCACTGAGTTGAGTTTCACAGCACTCAGAACTGCCGAAAGCAACTGTCCTACCCAAAGGTAACCTGCTCATTTCCAATGGGAGGCAGAGGCATGAATCAAACAAGCAAAGATTCCTAAGGCTCTCCCCTACCAGGCCCCCACCCCATCTTTGTTATTTTTTCCCAAAGGAGGGGACGTCTTTGAGAAATCAGGCCTCACCTTCAGCACATCCCAGACCTTCACACATCTGGCTCAACCTCCCAAGTGACAAACCAGCACATACCACCACACACACACACACACACACACACACACACACACACAAATTCTAACAAGACATTAATAGATAAATAAAAATAGCTTCCACAAGAAACGATGAGGAGTCACGCAACAAAATGATTGCTTTCTCTCTGCGTAAACTCATGAATAATCAAATTGCACAGTCCCCAAACGAGCCAAGCGCAGCTCTTGTCAACTTCATCCCAGTTTCCTCCTGGAAGGTCACCTCCAGCCTTTGCAGGCCTGGTGGCTGTGTCCCTCACATTTACTCCCTCCTTGCCCCCTCCCAGGCCCCCACCTCCTCCTCAGGGGGAAGAAATTAATTCCCAATGCTATGGAAACGTGCAGAAAATCTGAATGGAAGGCTTGGACTGCACTCATGAATCATCGGGCAGGAAGGGGAGTTCGATACAATATTGAGAGGGGGTGTCCTCAGGCCGTGGCTTTTGTGGGCTGAACCAGAGCCTTGGCTTCGAGCTTCTTTAGTGTCTCATTTTAACCTACCAGCTGCCTTGGGAAGCAAGATGATCTTCCCTGACTTTTTTCTTCTTCTCTTTTTTTTTTTTAACAAAAAAAAATATTTTTTTATTTTCCCTCATATGTTAAGGGAGGAAACAGTGACAGGGACAAGTGACAGCTCGCTAATTATTCCCTTACTGCCACTGCTGTTCTGGCTTTGGACGCATTGCTCATTTCTCCCCGTCTTCGCACTGAATAATGCATGGGTCCCTATCTGTATTCAAGCAGCACCTCCGGGGACCGCCAGCCTAACTAGCTGATAACTGATTCAGTTTGTAAGCAGGGCCTCTGGGAGTTGCAAGGAAAGGTAGCCAAGAACAAATTTAACACTTCTTTCTCATTTCTTCAGAACATCAAGGAGAGGCAGGGTGGAAAGCAGGTGGGGATGTGTGCCTGGTCCTTGGAGGGCACTTGACCTCAAGTTAGGAGGGGAGAATCTTGGCTCCAGCTGTGAGGAGGGTGTGTAATGATGATGATGAGAATAATCATAAGGAAAATAGTTAAGGCTAGTTGAAGGCTCACTGTGTGTCCAGGAGTGTATCAAACACGTTACATGCACAATGTCTTTTAATCATCACGAGAACCCCTTGATGGCAATGCATTGGTGGACATGTCGGTTAGCTATTACCGTGATAATACCACATAGCAAATAGCCTCGGCATTTCAGCGGCCAGCGATAGCACACACTTATTTTTCTCGTTCAGGGGTCTGCAGGTGGGTCAGTCTTTGCTGATCTCAGCTGTGTTCAGTGGGGTTTTGCTGCAGCCTGCAGGTCTGGGTCATCTCTGTTCCACGTCTCATTCTGGGGTCCGGGCTGGAGGGGAAGAGCTACCTGACGGCAGAAGGGCGTTTCCAGCTTCTGTCTGCATTGTGTCTGCTAATAGCTCACTGGCCAAAGCAAACCACATGGCCAAATCCAGCGTCAATGGTTGGGGATGTGAACTTTGCCCACCATAACTCCAGGGCAACCTTGTAGATGTCTATTACTTCTAGAGGAGAGGAAAGAGTTGGGTACGGAGAAGGAGATTGTAGTGCAATCCCTTTCGGGGATCAAGGAATCTCCCCGCACTGCCCCAAGGAAATACCAGTTTTGCAAGATAATGTGTACCCTTTGGTTTCCAGATTGGGCTCCTTGTTAAACAACATGAGATGCCAACAAATCAAATGATAATAAAAAACAAATTGGCAAATTCTTAACTAAAATCTATAGGACCAGGTACTAGTCTAAGAGCTTTACATATATTGACTCATTTTGTCCTCCTTATAACCCAGTAAAGTAGGTACTATTATTATCCCTGTTTCACAGAAGAAAAAAAAAAACAGGAAGAGAGAGGTGAGGTAATTTGCCTGAGGCCACACAGCTGGTTAGGCGTAGTGTCAGGATTTGAACCCAGGCTGTTCCCGAACCACCCTAGGTAAAACTAATGGACTAATGGTAATGCAGAAGTTTGAATTTTGGAGCTAAATGATCTATTTGAGATGTTAGACTTTAGTTGACTTTGAGAAATATACTTGGGCAGGATCAGGGTGGTATTTGGTCTTAGGGCTGACCAGCCTCTGAGGGGACAGATGTGTTTGAGAAGAGTCACGCTCACTCAGTCCCACCCTGTGGGCAGAGTTTCACGTCTCTCTTTCTTGCTCTTTCTGGGTCAACCTGAGTTGTCAGGACATAGTCTGATCCCAGGCACTGCATTTCATGTTCTGGAACCTGCTGGTACAATTGATGCCCTCCTGCCAATAGGCTGGTGGACACAGATGTCTCTGGGAACTACACTGTCAAAGGCTGCCTTAGCTCCCCTTGGATTGGTTGACCACGATCTGGTGGTGGTCAGCAACAGAAATAAAGCAGACTCTTGTTTTATGGAAGTCAATGAGACCAGGTAAAAACTGGCCTGTTTTGAGGTCAAACAGTCCATTATTTGGTCCACTTTTAGAGTTAAGAATGTGATCCTTGAGCAGAGAATCCAGGTGGAGTCTGGAGGCTCCAAGCAGAGGTTCTGCGGCTGTTGCAGTGTTGCATTCCTGGAGCCTCACATGGCATTTGGCCTGTGGTAGAGGCTCAGTGGCTCATGACTGACTGACTGACTGAATGAATGAATGAATGAATGCTCATCTGTTTGAACAAACGCTTTCGAGATGAGAAACTGAGGTGGAGAGAACTTCAGTAATTTTACAAGGATCATCCCCTAACTTAGTAACTGCTTACTAAGCACCTAGTATGTGCCAGATGCTGTTGAAGATGCTGGGGATTCAAAGTGCTCGCTGTGTCCAACACATATCTCATACGATGTCAGGTGTTGAGGAAAAAAAGCAGGACAAGGGGAGGAGGGTGATGATGGGGTTCAGTGGTTAGTGTAGACGTTCTCACTTTCATCAGGTGTCCACTATATGCAAAGCGCTTTACATATTTGATCTCATGAAGAGACCTCAACCACTCTGTGAGGTAGGCTCCTTTATTACATCATACCCATTTTACAGACCAGGAACTGAGGCTCTGAGAAGAGGGATGTCTTACCACAGTTGCACTTGGAGGCAATACCAGACGGGGGACCCAATCTGCCTGCCCAATGCCTGAGCTGTGTGGGATGGTGGGTCCCCTTCTACTTCCTGGAGGCTGGCGTGTCAAGGAGGCTGGATGCCAAGGGAGGGACAGGAGCTCAGGGTGCCCACAGCTGTCACCTGCCCGGGAATGTGTCTGCATCCAGCCGCCCAGCCCTGTCTGCTGGGGTGACACCGGGCTCGCTGTCAGGAGCAGCATGTCAAGGCAGCAGCGGGGGAGGCAGGCAGGCTGTTGGCAGGTTGCTTAAAATAGCAGCGCGTCCTCACGGCTGCAGGAGCTTGGTTCTCCCGGCCGAGAACAATCAGGGAGAAGATTCCTCAGCCCTGCAGCTGCCTCCTCCCTGGTGCCCCCTCTGCAAGGAGCCAGGGAAATTATTCTCAAGTACAAGGTCCCCCATTGCTCACAGGGTCTGTGGGATGAAAGTCCAAGTCCAAACCCTAGAACCTTCATAAGCTACCCCCCCCAACTCTGTTCTCCTCACCCTCCTTTCTCTTCTTACCCTTGTCATGCTGTGTTGAAGACCTGCTTTGGTGATGTCCCTTACAGCGTTGCTTTGACTGATCTGGCTGCCTGGAGGGACCTCCTGGCCATCTTCTTCACCTGGAAAATATACGGAATACAGTAGGTGCTCAATATATGTCATTAGAATCCACATGTCGGTGTTGAACTCTTATCCATCAAGCTCAGCTCCCTTGTCAGTCTCTTGGGGAAGCCTTCTAGATTCCCCTAGGAGCAGGTCTCCCTCCTTCCTCTGAGGTGTATTGTTCAGGTTCAGGTCAAGATTGGAGAGATTCTCACTGTTTATGGCTCGCTCTATCCCTATTGACTGGCCAAGCTCACACCTAGTAAGTGGCATTTACTCTAGCAGGGTGGCAGATAATTGGCACACAGGCTAGACTCTCCTAGCCATGCACATGGCAGACATTGCTAATCAATCATAGTATTCTTTATTTCAAAGCCCTGGGGTCTCCAGGCAGACATGAGCAATTGACAAGAGGTAGCACCAAGATGATGTGTTAATGGGTCCTCA
Source organism: Cacajao melanocephalus (assembly GCA_963573385.1). Classification (NCBI taxonomy): domain Eukaryota; kingdom Metazoa; phylum Chordata; class Mammalia; order Primates; family Pitheciidae; genus Cacajao; species Cacajao melanocephalus. The sequence continues at coordinate 32,774 of CAUYLG010052423.1, read as the reverse complement.
CTCCTGAGTGTCATTAACTACAGGCTTTAGATAAATGGGCTCCAGAAGCTTGTCTTCATGGCTGCCTTGGCCATCAGACAGGATTTCTCTCAAGGGCATGACAATGTCATTTATTTAAGCATCTCTTCCTCTGGGCACAGAGCCTGGCAAATACTAGGTGCTGAAAAAATGTTTGTCAAGTGTGGAATCTCAGAAGTGGAGAGAGCTCATCAGATGTGCAGAGAAATGCCCCAGGAGCTTTTTGGGATCTAGCTTTTCATGTCCCACTCTGCGGACTCCAGGGAACGAGCCCAGAGCCCGGGAAACCCAAACCACAAACTCATTGAGATCATTTCCAAATCACAAAATGATACCCCAGTGATCAACTGCACAGATATACAGGGTCAAAGATAAAAGATCCTCAGACCAATTAGCGAATGCTCAGAGACCCAATCCTCAGAATGTCCTTCTGAGACTAGCTGCGAGAAGGAGCAAGCTCACACTCTTTCCTCAGTGGCAGCCCCCTTGGGGAGGAGGGAGCAGGTAGCAGAACCGTGCTATTTACAAGCTTTCAAATGGGTTATTGAATCATAAACTGAAATCACAGGCTGTAACCAAATCAGCAAGGACCAGATTCAATAAAGTGGAAAGGGCGGGGGGAATAAACATCCCACCTAGAAGCTTGTTAAAGCCTTCCATGGCTCTCCTGCCCTGGCTTTCTTCACGTCTCATTGTCTCTGGTGAATAAACCCAGCCTCGTCTGGTGTGATACTGGTGCTATGAATTCCATGTGTGGTTTCTGAGTGGAGGAAAAGGCCACCACTACGTGCCATTGGAACTTGGAAAGAACTCAACGGGTGCTTCATCTCTACCTTGCTGGAGCGGCTGAGCTGGGGCTCTGTCATCAGCCTCAGATGCCTTTGCTGAGTTGTGAATGTCTCAAATTATAATACATGGAAACTTTTAGGATGGGAGGTATGCACCCAGCCTCCGGTGGTTACTGTAAGCCCTCCTTGTACAGGGTCTCTGTTCCTAAGGAGGACCCTGGGGACATCTGATGACCCCTCTGCTGGGGTCATGTATATGTGCACTGTACTTTGCAGTTTATAGAAAGCTTCATGTGAATTATCTTAGTTATGCTACAAGCTCAGAATGCATAAGGCCAGCACCCTGCCTGACCTAAAGAAGACACCCTGGTGACTGGGCACAAGGTGGGCAGGTCGCATGAGGTCCGAAGTTTGAGACCAGCCTGGCCAACATGGCAAAATCCCGTCTCTACTACAAATACAAAAATTAGGCAGGCATGGTAGTGGGCACATGTAATCCCAGCTACTTGGGAGGCTGAGGCAGGAGAATCTCTTGAACGTGGTAGATGGAGGTTGCAGGGAGCTGAAACTGCACCACTGCACTCCAGCCTGGGCGACAGAGTAAGACTCTGTCTAAAAAAAAGAAGACACTCTAGTCCTTGTCGGTGTCATTATCATTAATTACTATTAACTGCATGCCTACTATGTGCCAGATCCTAAGTGCATGTTACCTTTACATCTTTAAATGAGCCTGCAAAATTGGAATTCCTGTTCCTGTATTACAATGGAAGGCTCTAAGGCTCAGACTTACCTAAAGGCATCTGCTGGGAAGAACAGATCTGGGAATCAACATCAGGAATTCTGGCCTCCAAAGCCGCAGTCTTTGCAGGCACAGTAACTCTGAAAGCAGGTAGACCACCTCTTATTTTTATTCTGCCTATCTATCAGGTGAGTATATTGAGTCTCAGAGAGGTTAGATGTTCACAGAGAGCATCAGAGGAGGCTCCGGGAGATAGCACTTTCTTTTTCTGGGCTAGCTTCACAGACTCTGATTAGTTAAAAGGTCATAGCAGTGCTGGACGATTCCTTTGACTTGAGCTAGCCAAATATGTCACTGCATAGATGGGTAAACTGAGGATTTGAACCATCAGTGCCTTGGCCAAGGTCCCCCAGTCAGGAGCTAGGACTTGAACCTATGGCTGCAGATCTCCAGATCTTGTGTTTCTGACACAGCAGTGCCCAGCTCAGGAGGACAACTGCCATGGTTCACACACAGAGCTGGCATCCCTTCATGTGCCTCTCAATGCCAGCCTCGCTTTGGTGGAAGTGATTAGATCATTTTCAGCTTGAAACCGGATTCTCTGGTCTGGAATCACCATGTGTAGCTTTGACTTTGAGGTTGAGATCAGGTGCAATGCAGCAGAGCAGTGAAGAGTTCAGGACCTGGGTTCAAATGACGCCTCTGCTGGCTTCCAGCTTCTATGTGTGAAGACTTGGTCCTGTTCATCCTATGTAAAGACTCAGATCACTAATCTTTAACATGAAGATGATAATAATAATCACATCTTTCTTAGAAGGTGGGTATGCAATCAATAAGTGTGGCTCATATTTGATGAGTCCCTACTATGTACCAGGTACCCTTCTACACACTTCGTATGTGTTAATTTTCCTAGTCCCAGGCTGATCCTATTTTAGAGAAGAGGAAACCAAGAGAGAGTGGGGTGAGTCACCAGAGCACCCTTGCTATCCAGGAGCCATGCTGCCTCTTGGTTAAACAGGGCTACTTAGCAGTTAGCATGCGGGTAAAACTATTGAACATCATGTGTTTTCGTATTACGGGGGATGTTGGTATTTTGCTGTGCAGAAGGAGTCTTCCAGCTAACAACAGCAGCAGCAGCAGCAACGGCAAAAAGCCATCACCTACAGAGTCGTTGTTGGGGTTTCTGTGGTTGGTCTCAGGCTTTCCTGAGAACTGAGTTCCACTCTCCATAGTGTATCATCTGACCTGGACCCTCAGGCCTCTCCTGCTTCCTGAAACTTACTCCCTTCCAACCAAGACGTTGGTTCCTGAATATATCCAATGTACTTTCATGCCTGTGGGCCTTTGCACAAGCTATTCCTGATGGCTGATTTTATTTCTCCCCTTTGGACAACAAACAAACTCATACTTAGAGATTCAACTCACAAAGCGTCTCCTTCGTGAAGTCTCTCGAGATCCGTCCCTACCTTTCAACCCTCTTAAGCACAATTTGTGCTTCTTCCTCTGTACTTCTGCAGCTGTGATGAACTCCCTGGGACACGGGCCCACTCTGGGTTACCATGGCAGGTGGATGTGTCTGTCTCCCCACCAAAAACTCCTGGAGGGCAGTAACTGGGACATATTTATCCAATCAGAAAATGCTTATTGAATGAATGAACAAATAAATGAATGAATGAAGTTTTCTGTTTTGGCTGGATTCTAGCTGATGCCTCATAGTCATTCACATGGGACCTGAATTTTGTCCTGGCGTGGCCATGGCCTCAATGTTCTATCTTGGGAAAGACATTGCTTTTAAGCAGCTCAGCTTTCCATCTGTAAACTAACAGGGCAGGGATTGCTGGCTGCCAAGAGCATTTTTGTGACTGTAGATTCATCTCCTCTCTCCCCACCCTATGCCTGCTCTTCTCCCAGGGTCCCCATCACAGTTAGCAGATTCTGGAGATTTTCCTGTCTAAATCTCTCTTGAATCTGAAATTTTCTCCCTCCTATCTCCTGCTGCCTCCCCGCTGCCAACACCACCATCTCTCACCGGGATACCTGCAATGGCCTCTTAACACATCTCCCTTCTGCCTCACGGCTTCCTCAAATCCACTGCACACTCAGCAATAAATGTGATCTTTTCAACCACATCCCACCTGCTGAGCCCCTTCCATACTTCCTCTTGTCCCCAGGCTGTGGAACAGAGTCCCTCCTACAGGGAGATGAAGGACTGCCCCTCCCTCCACTTGCCTTCTGCTCCACCAGCCCCTCTCCCTGGCTCTGGGCCACACTGACTTTCTTTCTGGGATTTGCACCTTGGTCCACCATGCCACCTTCCACACGCTGTTTCCTCTGCTTGGAAAGTTCTCTGCCCTTTCCACATGATCAGACTTCAGCCTGGTTATCCAACATGATCATCAGAAGAGACCCAGAGCAGCCTTCCAGGGCCTCCCCAGATTAGGTTGAGCAATCTGATTATATCAGATGCTGGGGCTTCTCTTTTTCCTGTCTTCCACAGCTCTTATCTCTCAGCCCCTGGTATCCACCACCCCACTTTCTGTCTCTATGAGTTTAACTACTTCAGGTAACTCACTAAAACCCATGTACTTTCATGCCTCTGGGCCTTTGGACACGCTTTTTTTTTAGACAGAGTCTCACTCTGTCATCCAGGCTGGAGTGCAGTGGCATGATTTTGGCTGACTGCAACCTCCACCTCCCAGGTTCAAGTGATTCTCCTGCCTCGGCCTCCTGAGGAGCTGGGAATACAGGCGTGCGCTGCCATGCCAAGCTAATTTTTTATTTTTGGTAGAGACAGGATTTCACCATATTGGCCAGGCTGGTCTCGAACTCCTGAGCTCGTGATCTGTCTGCCTCGGCCTCCCAAAGTGCTGGGATTACAGGCATGAGCCACTGTGCCCGGCCTGGACATGCTATTCTTGATGCCTGACTTTCTTTCTCCTCTTTGGGCTATAAACAAACTCATACTGAGAGATTCGGCTTACAAAGTGTCTCCTTCATGAAACCTCTCAAGACCACTCCCGACCTTTCAGCCCCCTCAAGTAAAACTGTTGTCTAAGTGAAATCACGCAATAGCTACCTTTGTACCTGGCTTATTTCATTTAGCACCATGTCCTCAAGGTTCATCTATGTCGTAGCACGTATCTGAACATCACTCCTTTCTAAGGCTCAATAATATTCCATTGTATATATAGGCCACATTCTGTTTCACCATTCATCCACTGATGGACAGTTGGGTTCTGGAGAAGGTGTTTAAACAGAAGCCTAATGCGTTAGAAGGGGGTGTTAACATTCACGGTAATGAGGCAATGAGGTGTCCTGGGAAAGGCTTTAGGATTAGACCAGGGTTCAAATATTGGCAGTGCTACTTACCAGCTGTGTGACCTTGGGCAAGTCACTTGACTTCTCTGAGCCTCAGTTTCCTCATTCCTAAGAAGAGGAAGAAAACACCCATCTCCTCATGCTGATGTGAGGTTTAGAGGCAGTGACTGGCAGAGGAGATGCCCAGTGACATACTTGATCGGCCTTACTCATTTCACTCTCCTGCCCAGGACTGCCGTGTTGTTCACTGTTCATCTACATCTGGTCTGGGCACTCGACTTGCCAGTCTGAATCCAGGGGCAGCATCTGTCTGGAGGGGCCACCTTTGTTCCTTCTCCAAGAAGGCTCATAGGTGCTAGTGTGGCTCCGGCCTCAATCAACACAGATGCGCAGGCTTATCCCTGCTTGGCTTATGTGTCCTGGTAAGGCACAGAGAGGCTAATTAATCAGCCCAAGGCCACACAGCAGTCCTGAGACCGCTTTGAGTGTAAGGACCTGGCTCTGGGCCTGAAGAACAGAGCAAGGTGTGTAGCTGAGAACCTCGCACAGGTGAGCAGAGGGCCTGGGGGTGACGGGGCTGAAGGAGCTTCAGCCTCCCTCCACCTCCTCCTCTCCCATCAAGAAGTAGATGCTGAAATGGAGGAAGCAAAACAAAACAAAAACGCTGTCTCATTCACAGTTCAGCTCCTCCCTGGGGAGGCACCCTCCTCGGAGTGGCCACTGATAGGGCCTCTGTGCTGCTGACCACGCTCTCCTCCCAGCCCCCTCCCTGACTTACTCCTTCCATCCCAGGATCATTTTCCAGACAGCCCTGAGCCAGGCCCGCCAGACTATTTAGTCTGGGTTTGGTGACCCCGTCTGACTGCCTGCAGGATGTGCTCAGGTTTCCAGGCCTCCTCGGTGCAATCAGCGCAGCCTCCCCCTCCTCGCTCCCTCCCCTGCTTCTTACACAAACACTTACCTCCAGGCCCAGGACTTCCTGACTCATTTCCTTGCCTTAGACGCAGCCTCCAGCTTCCAGAAAGGAGCTTCGATGCCCTACGACACGGTCCTCTGTCCACGGTTCTGCGAGCCCCCGTTCATCACTCTGGCACCCAAACGTAGCCGGATCTCTCCCTCACTTGCTCCCTCGGAGGCTGACTCCTGGGTGTGCAAGTTTATTACAAGAAAAAAGATGATGCAAATTTAAAATGTTTTTTCATCAGTGAACACAGGCTAGATTAGCTATTTGTCCTTGTTCCATGTCTCAGAGGGGGAAACTGAGGCCCTCAAGAGGTAAAGGGGTGAACCCAAGCTCATGAGGTGGGTAGAGACAAAGTCAGGAATTGGGGTCTCCTTGTCATCTCAGCTTTGATGTCACTCAGCTTCTGTTCTCTCATTCCTCTTCTATTCTGGGTTCTGGGCTATATATGTTACCTTTAAAAAGTTATTTTATTTTATTATTATTCTTGCTTCGTCATCCAAGCTTGAGTGCAGTGACACAATCGTGGTTCACTGTAACCCAGATCTCACCGGGTCAAACGATTCTTGCACATCAGCCTCCTGAGTAGTTGGGACTATAGGTATCATGCCTGGCTAATTTCTAATCTTTTTTGTAGAGATGGGGGTCTCACTATGTTACCCTGAGTGGTCTTGAACTCCCAGCCTCAAAGGATCATCCTGCCTCAGCCTCCCAAAGTGCTGGGATTGCAGGCATGAGCCACCATCTCTAGCCTGTGTACTATTTTTCAACAACTCTTTTTGAGTGTCTTGAGATGCAGGGAAATTATGTATCCTGAGAGTAAAACTATCTTGTTTTGGGTATCTTACTTAGGTGCAAGGAAGTGAGGGAGGAAGATGTTTGCGGCCCTTGCATCCTAGGTGGTTTTGATGCCATGCGTCCATCCTTTTAAAAACCTGTGTGCTGGGCCGGGTGCGCTGGATCACGCCTGTCCTCCCAGCACTTTGGGAGGCTGAGGTGGACGGATCACAAGGTCAGGAGCTCGAGACCAGCCTGGCCAAGAGGGTGAAACCCCGTCTCTACTAAAAATACAAAAATTAGCCAGGCTTGGTGGTGGGTGCCTGTAGTCCCAGCTACTCGGGAGGCTGAGGAAGGAGAACCGCTTGAGCCCAGGAGGTGGAGGTTGCAGTGAGCCGAGATCGTGCCATTGCACTCCAGCCTGGGTAAGAGAGCAAGACTCCATCTCAAAAAAAACAAAAAACAAAAAAACTTATGCGCTGGTACCTTGCTAGAAAGGGTCGGCAGTAACGAAGATTAATGGCTGACGTTTGTGAAGCACTCACTGTGTGCCAGGCACTGTGCAAAGTTCTCTACCTACAATTCTCCTAGGAGATGGAGGAAAGTACTCTGTCTCCTCCCCATTTTACAGATGAAGAAACTGAGGCCCAGAGTAGGTAAGTAACCTGGAGACAGTCACACAGCCAGCAAGCAAAAGAGCCTGAATTCCAGCCAGAGAGCCATACTCTTCCCTACTGGAGGCTCCCATAATTGGGTTACCACTTATGGGTGGGAATGGGAGGTGGGAGTCCAGGGGTCTTTTACATATGTCTGTATATATTTTTTTTCCTTCACCATGAACATGCTTGATTTTTATAATACTAAACAAACAAACAAAAACCAAAAAAAGTCCCGACCAACATCATCCAAAACCACAAGAACAACAACAAACACCACGGTACATCTTGATGCCCGTTAAATTTTCCTTTAAATATATTGCAAACAACCAAGCTTCTTTCAATTCCTGCTCCCCATACATACGCCAGAGCTAGCTTCTGTTGACAGTTTCGTGTATATTCTTGCAGATTTTTCTCCTATCAAATGCTAATATATATGCAGATGTATAATTTTATGGGGCTTTCTAAGCCATACATATTTTCAATATTTGATTTTTAAAAATCAATAGAAAATGTATTGCTTTGGTGATTGGGAAGAGAATAAAGATATTAAAAATTAAATCAAATTGAAAAACATCCTTGGATTGGATGTTTTGAAGTTGCAAAGTCAAAGTTCTATTCCAGAAAGTTCCGCACCAGCGAAGCTGGATTCCCCACAGAGATACTCAGATCCCGACGGCTGGCTGTTGCATTTGGCTAGGGGAGGGGGATGTCTCTAATTCCCACCAGCTTGCCTTGCCACCCCCTCCCCACTGCCCCTGGTCAATGAGCACTGTGCTCAGTTTGTCGACTCAGCAAAACAGGCCCGCCTGCTCCCTCCCTGCTCCGAACGGAAGGTGATTGCCTACCAGCCAATTAATTCTGCTTTAATTGCCCAGGCTCTAAAATGCAGGCCTGAACAGCTAATCTGGCGGTGTGCGTGTGGGGGTGGTGGTTAGCCTGGCAGATGCTGCCCTACCAGCTCTTGGGAGATACTCAGAGTCAGAAAAAAATGATTCTCTGCACGGCCCTTGGGCACTCTGGAGGGGAGGGGCCTCTGGCCATTGGAGGTGTGGCACGGGAAATGGACCCAAGACGTGGCCACCAGCAAGAGTCCAAAAGAGAAGCAGAAGGGGGTGCATCTAGTCTTAGTCCACTGGGCCACTGTGGAATTTGTCACTTTCTGACATGATCTTGTTGATATCAGTTGCCTTTCTGATTCAGGGCTGTAGCCAGTGCCCACCCACTGCGTGGCATATAGTAGGTGTTGATTCAATAAACACATTCCATCTTGTTCTAGTCACCTCCTGCCTGAAACTGCCACTAAGTATCCAAAGAATTGCGAGATAGAAATGGAGAAACTGAGGCCCAGAGAAGGGAGGGGCTTGGTTTGTTCAGGCCAGTGCCTGACTCAAGCTGCCTTTCAACTTTGCTCCATGGGAACTGTCCTTTTCCAAAGCATCCTCACTCCTTGCTGTGGGAGGGCTGCCCAGGAGAGGAGCAAGAAGCTCCTTGCTACTTTCTTTTGAAATCCGCATCTGTATTAAGCACCCTCTCGACCTCGAAGCTGGCTCATTACACACCAAGTTCTCAGCTCCTCCGTCTGTGCCTGGGGGTTAACTCAGAACTGCCTCTCCTGGGGACCAGCAGCTCTGGCCCTGGAGAGGAAAATGATATGTATCTAATCTCTGACCTTCAAATGAGGACAGGGATTAATCAAGGATTTAGATGGAAGGACAGGGAGGCTGTGTAAAGAGGCGGGGGTAGGTGGGGGGCACGTCTGAGTCTGTCCTCACCTCAAGCCATCGCTGGCTGCTGCAGATGCCCTCCAGGCTGAGGGAGTGACGATGGTCAGGAGGAAAGGGGGCCCTGAGAAGGAGGAAATCGAAAGCTGAGGCAGGAGGAAGGCAGGGTGGGGAAGAAAACAAAGCAGGCAGGCATCAGAGGGCAGGAAAGCCAACAGACAAGCATGCCAGCTTGTGGGGTGGAGGAATGCACAGGAGGAAACAGGCAAAGGAAAAACAAAGAAGAGGAAGAGAGAAAGGCTAACAAGGAACTAAACAGCGGCTGAAACAAAGCCAAGGAGGAAACAAAGGGTAAGGAAAAAAAAAAAAAACAGCAAGCAGAGGAAGCAGCAGCAGCAGAGAGAAGAGAGAGGGCTGGGAGGCCTCCGGAATGTCATCTGCTCATGCTGAGGGGGAGACCTGGGCAAACAGCATGCCCCCAGCCTTGCCCAGGTCCCTCACTCCATCCTTGGTACCCATGGGCTCCCAGGAGCCTTTGGGGCAGACAGCTGGGCTTCCTCCCGCCTCCCCAGCCCAGCCTGTTCTGATTGGCCAGTCTTGTAGGGCAGCAAGGTGCGCCCCGCCCACCCATCTCTGCTTTGCCACGGCTGAAGCCCCAGAGACTCTTCGGTTTCCTGAAGTGTTCTGAGCCTCCCCGAGTTCTCCTTCCCCCTCCTTCCCCACCACCTAGAAAGCTGTCCAAGTGGAACAGCCTGCAGCTATTACAATAAACACCTCAGCCACAACCTGTCTCTCATTTGCATATTAGCAGCCTTAATTCTGATGAAATATGCAAATGTATGCAAAATGAAATTCATCTCATAATGACACAAGGCGATTAAACAATTTTTATGCTTAAATATTCTGTTTAATGAAATCAAACAGACCTGTGTGTGTGACAAATTCTCCACAGCATGGAGAAATTAGTGAGGATATACATATATATATATATGTATACATGTAAGAATATCAAGTCACCAGCACCCCCAGAACAGCCTAGATCTGCTTTGCCTTTTTGGTGAGGAGAAAAGGGAAAAAAAGTGTTTTTGATAACCAAATGAACTGAAAATTATATTACTGAAAACTGCTAAAATAAGTTAGGCACAGTATGCCTTTGTTTCAGGCGCTTGTGAGGAAGCCCCACCCCACATTTCTACAATATGGCCAGGATATATTTTGTCCTCTGCATTGATGGCGGATAGGGAGGCATGTATGGGCTGTGAGAAGGCAGATTCAGCCACAACTTTGGTGCCAGGAAAATGGAGTGAAGAGCCCTCTGTGAACCTACCACCAGGAGGCTGATCCACAGTGCCATTCAGACAAACTTTCTGGTTTTGCTCATCTGAGAAGAACATATTCTTGCTTTGGCCACTGGGAGATGGTTTGAGGGCATTTGTGTTCTTGGCCCTGGTAGGATAAAATCTACCCGGATATTTACTAGGAGGAGGAGAAGAAGGAGGAGGGGGACGAGAAGTAGGTAGCAGAGAAAGAAGTATAAGATGGGAGGGTGGAAGGAAGAGAGGAGAAGGAGGGTATAGAGGAGTGGACAGAGATGGAGGTGAAAGGATAAAGCACAAGAAACAATAATGGCTGACATTTCTGAGCCATAGCTATGTACTTTTTAAATATATGATCTCCTCCAGTTATCCTAACAACCTTACAGATAGATTTTATTATTGTAACCACCTTGTATTAGTGACAAGGAAGCTGAGGTTCAGAGAGGTTAAGTAAGTTGTCCAAAGTCACACTGCAGAGACGAGTGGAGGATCCTCAATTGGACAGTGGACATATTGAGCTTGGAATCAGCCTAAACTCACTGTCACAACTCATGGAGAGGCAAGAAGAAGAAATGTTGAAGCATTTTCTAAGGAAGTTGGAAAGCTGGTCTACAAGCTCACCTTGGGAATTCTTGGATATCTGGGCAAGCCACCAGGAGGTAATTTGCATATGAACCCAAAGGACCCCTGGGAAAAAATCCATTTGGGGATTGAATGGGGTCCTAAGGCCATGTGTGTAAGGGCCAATGGCAGAGCTTTCTCTGGTCTCCTCATCAAAAGGGCTCGGTAATCAGTTCTCTCTAGTTCATCATGCTCTTAATGCTGGTTTGCTTGTTGCCAGCTCCCTGATAGAGCCCTTTCCGGGAGGGCAAGGGCCCTGTGTGGTTCACAGTCAAGCAGCCCGTTGAAGATTTCCAACAGTGCATTTAACTTTTGGAATGCGCTCAGTCCTTACTTGTTTCTTGAATTTCCTTCTAGAGGCAAAGGCACCCTCAAAGCAGCTGGAAGGGCTCCTCCAAGATCTCCATCCATTCCTCATTCCTGGGGCCCTGGGATTCTGTGGATGAGGAAAGACAACGATGACATGGAAGCAAGGAGTGGCTCCCTCCCAGCGGGCAGCCATGGCTCCAGGTGGGAGAGAAAGATCCCAGCAGCTCTACTGAGATATTTGTCAACTCTACCTCCAGCCACCTCCCATCGTGGGTTCAAAGGGGGAGGCTGGGGACCAGGAAACCTTTGCTTTTGTCCTCCAGCAAATGACCTAACCACTCTAGGCCTCAGTTTATCCAGCTGAGAAATGGGAAGAGTGTCCTTCCGTGACTTCTTTTAACTCTAATATTTTAGAATTTTAATGCTGAGTCTCCAACAAATAGTCAATTTTCCAACTCTTGTAAGAGCTATGATTTACTGAGCACTCCCTATGAGTCTGCCACTACTCTACGTACTAGTTTACATATAATATCTATAATATATCATCTAGTCTTTACAACAGTCCTGTGAGGTGAAAATTAACATTGCTCCCTTTCATAACTGAGATAGTAAACTCTGAAACATCAGGTTACTTGTCTAAGGTCACCAAGATGGTGAAGAAGTAAGACCAGGGGTGAAATCTAGGCAGTCAGGCTGCAGCTGCTGTAACAGCCCTTTAAGGTAGGCAATATATTTATTTCCATGTTACAGGTGGAGAGATGGAGGCTCAGAGGAGGTAATTGATGTGTCCAAGGTCATACCAGCAAGTCACTGACTGTGAAGACAAGTGCCAAGGTGTCCTGGCAGAAGGCCAAGATCTAGGAAGCCACCTTGAATTATCAAAGCAATTTCTAGAGATTCTTGGCCATTTATCATCTAAATCTCCTCCTGATTCTAAGGTTGATAGACTTCAAGACAAGGACATTTCATTAGAAAATTAGGAGAAATATTTATAATTAATATTTCAATTATAAAAGTATCATTGAAAAGTGATCTACTTTATCATGTTGCTGGTGACAACCCAAGGAAGAGAGGGCACATCACTTTCCTGGAAACAGGAGAGTGGGGCAGGCCCTTTCCCTCTGCTTAATGGGGGATCACATGGCACTGGAACAGAATAAAGAACATTGTCATCTGGGATCCTTCAGCTGAGCACCACTTTGATTAAACATCAGACATCAGGGACCCAAGTGTCTCAGTGTCTGCGCCTGATGCTAAATGAGACAGCTTAATATGATGGTTGCCATTTTAGCAAGGAGTTACAAGAGTATTTACAGATCCAATCCATTTATTTATTCATTCATTCATTTTGCAAATATTTACCTGTGTGACTCTCTAGGGAAGCATTACTGAATAGGACATGGCTACTGTCTACAATCATGCCAATGTAGTTGGGGAGGGGAGACACACTAGGAGATTACAACAATAAATGTAAATGGCACAAATCCAGTGCAAAAACAGGGGAGGAGTTATTTTACTTTGAGATCTTGACAGCCAGAGAACATCTGAACTAGGTCTACAAATACAAGTTGGAACTTGCCAGTAAGGAAAAATAACTTCCAAAGAGAAGAAATGGCATGGGTAACAGCATGAAGATGAGGAAGTATAGGGTGTGAGGCATGCCTGGTTCAACACTGGTGCTGAACAAAGCCCTTGGGAAAGAGTGGTAGGAAATGAAGCTGGAGAGGGAAGAACTAAGGCCAGATGTGGGGAGGTCTGCATACTTATTCTTCCTCTGCCACTGAATTACCCTGGGACTCTGGGGAGGTCACTTCAACTCCCAGGGCCTCAGTTTTCTCAGTTTTGAAAACAAGGAAGGATAAACCCTCAAGCTGTTTGAGCATGCCTGGGAAGAGTATTCTGCCACTGGACACTCTGGCTCTGTCTAATTGAATGGCTCCGATTCTAATTAGGAGATTTGCATCAGAGACAAAAACAGTGAGGAGAAAATTATCCCCCATTTGGGCATCCAGATGCTACTTGCCTTCTAAGTACTCAAAAAAAAAGTGTTACCAGCTTTCCCAGAGCATGATTGAAAACCAAATCCCAGTGACACACTCCCCCAGCCCTTCCTCAGTCTCCTCCTGGCACTTTCTTCTGTGACTCCCACTCTGTGAAACCACACTCTGCCTATTTTCTCCTTCCCTTGGAGCTCCAAGACTATGGGAAGTAGATGCAGGCACAACTGCAGAGCCCACCACTTATAGGACATAGTACTAGGCCTGGAGGTATGGGAAGGTGGGAATGCAGGTCTTGCCTCCCTCTCTATCCTGTAAATGGTTCCAACCAATTGGATATGCATGGAGCAGGGGGATTGATGGTCCTCCCAAGAGAGTCCTCCAGTGCACATGTTTTTCCCTGTAGGAGTATCTTTTCTCCTTAGCAGAGAACCTGGAGTTACTTGTGGGACAATGCAGTTTCCTCCCTCAAGGGGCCGTAGTCTAGGAGGACTAGCTAGGGCAGAGGCACTAAGGGATGGCTTTCCTTTCATCCTTGTACTTTTCAATGCTGTCTTTTCTCGCTCTCTTCATCCCTCCTCCCTTCTGTGTCCTTATACAATTGGAAAGCATCAATTTTACAAAAAATAAATAAATAAATCTATTTCCAAAAACAGTATCAATTGTCATCACACACAGGAACTCTTGTTTTGTTTGTTTGTTTGGAGATGGAGTCTCTCTCTCTGTTGCTCAGGCTGGAGTGCAATGGCATGATCTCAGCTCACTGCAACCTCTGCCTCCCAGGTTTAAGTGATTCTCCTGCCTCAGCCTCCTGAGTAGTTGGGACTACAGGCATGTGCCACCATGCCTGGCTTATTTTTTTCTATTATCGGTAGAGATGGAGTTTCACTGTGTTTGCCAGGGTGGTCTCAATCTCCTGACCTTGTGATCCACCCGCCTCAGCCTCCCAAAGTGCTGGGATTACAGGTGTGAGCCACTGCGCCTGGGCACACACAAGAACTCTTTTTGTAGCCAACACCCCATCTGTTGCAGTGAAGGGCTGTTGGGACCATCAGCCCTGTGGCTGGACAGCACCCCAGCCAAGCGCCCAACTCTCTCTTCTGAACTTGGATTCTTAGCATTCTCTCTCAGCACCTCCCATTCACCCAGGCCACTTTTCGAACTGTGAACCTTCAAGGTGACCACACAACAGGACCAACGGTGTGGTAATGAAAAGTCCCTCCCTTCTGTTCCTGTCTCAGCAGGGTATAGCTTATATTCTCCCTGAAAGAGATGCAAAGAAATCTGGATGAATTCCCACTTTGACTGGGACCCACCCTGTTCTTCCATCCAGAGCCTTCACTTCAGGTCTGCTGAAATGTCAATGACTTTTCTGAAACTGACCAAAAAAACAAACAAAAAAGAATAAATCCCCAACAAACCCAAAACTCCCAATCGCCACCACATTTCTGCTTTTCCATGACAAGGAGTAGAGAGAAATCTAATCCCCATGCTTCATGGGGCCAAACCAACCCCGTGTGGATTTGCGGCGAGGAAAGCTGGACCTTGGACCGAGTTGCCTGCTAACAGAGTGGGGCTTAAGGATTTGTGCAGACCCACAGTATTCCAGCGAGAGTCTGGAATACTGTGCATTGATTCCAGGGGATTGAAGGCCCCCGCCCGTGTTCCCCTGGGTGCTTCTTGCATTCTTTGTTGTCACAGAGTCCCCGCTTTCCCTCCAATAATATCCAAGAAGCATGAGAAAGCCTGGTGTTGACATAATCACTTTCCCAGACCTTAATTAATTTGGCGCTATTGGCTAATTAGCTGGAGGTGTCATTTAGTTAATCAGAGACTCGGGTTGCTCAAGCTAGAAAGGTCTGCAGGGTCGTTAGCCTCAGTCTCCTTCAGTCCATAGAGGAGGAAGATCAGGTTAAGGAGGAGAGCGGCCTAGGGTTACTCTGTAACTTACGGGCTTTGCCTAAGTCAACAGTCCTGTCTCTAAGTCTCTCCACTTTAATCTGATTTTATGCAATTGTATTGCATTGTATGGCATTCATCATGCCATTCTACCGTCTCCCTCTCCAATGTCCTCCAGTCATATCCAACTTCTCAATTTTCTGCAAACTCATAAACCTCAGAATCCTTGCATTTACTGTGCCGTCTTGCCAGGAAACCACTTCCCTATGTCTTTGCATAGCTGTCTCCCTCAGATTGTTCAGGTTTCAGCTTGTCGTCTCTTCAGAAAGACCTTCTTTGCCACCATCTATGTGGCGCACAGAGCCTAGGGTGCTCACAGTAATTCTCCTCTTCCTGGCATGCATGTTTTGTCATTCCTTCTCTTGAGTAGGGATGGAATCTGTGACTGACTCGCTCCCAACCAATCAATATGGCAGAGGTAAAGGGACGTCACTCTTGTGGTTAGGTTATGCTGTGTAGCCAAAGTGGAGGTATTCTGAGTGGACCTGAATTAATCAGGTAAAATCCCTTAAAAGAGGGACCTGGGAAGAAACACTTCTTGCTGGCTTGACAGAGCAAGGAACAGCAGGTAGCCTCTGAGACCAGAGGGAAGTCCCCAGCTGTGTTCCTTCTTCCTGCATGGTAGATCTGAACTAAGACAATTCTGGCCACTGAACTGAACTAAGACAACAGCCAACTGATGTAAGTAAATCCAGGGATCATAGTGGACCCCATGTCACTACCCAATGTGGTTACAACCCAGCAGGTATCCGGGTTGCTGAGGAAGGGTCATTGGCTTGTGTAACAGAGAGATGAGGGCTTCCACTGGAGAAGGCAAAAAAACTATCCAAAATGTGGGAGACATTCCAGCTGGAGCTGGGCAATGCCAAGTCGGGACCAATGGCAGCTCTGCAACTGATCAACAAGCAATTAACCAGTGAGCCAGGTGCTCACTTGCCCACACCATTCCTCATTTGTATCTGAAATGGTATCGAACATGGGGCTTTCTGAGGCTCCTTCAAGCTGGGACAATTCTGTGGTTATCTGGAGAGCGTTTGGAATTCACTCTGAGACCCTCAGTCTCAGAGAGATGGAGACAAGTTGGAATGGGGCCAGGGCAAGCTGGCTTCCATGATTAAGGGGAAGTGGAAGATCGGCTCCAAGGATGATTAAAGGTGCTGACGCCTCAGCTTGGCTGGGCTGCAGTGAAGGAGGTTGCCGAAAAATGTCTGTGCGGAGGATGGGAGATGCGACTCTGTCAGGGGAGGGAGTGGAGGTCAGCTACTTCAGCAGGATTAGCCATCAGGCTCCCAACTATTGGGAATGCGTGCCTACTGTGAGCCAGGTGTGTGCTGACATGAGCACAATGGCTTGGGAAGCCAGGAAATGATAACAGTTACCCCACAACCGTTACCACTATCACCTCTTGATATATCATGGCCTCCTCATGGTGTCCCTATGTCCAGCCTTGCACCCTTAGCCTGTACTCAACACTTCAGCTGAAGAGTTTTTTTCAGAACATATCAACTCATACTACTGCCATGCACAAAATCCTTCCATGGCTCCCACCTCACTCAGAATAAAGGCCGAAGCCTTTGTGATGGCCTGCAAAGTCCAGCCTAATCTGCCCCATCACCTACCTGATCCCATCTGTTGCTTCTTCCCTGCTTCCTGGCCCCTGAAATGCACCCCAGGGCCTTTGCACTGGTTGTACCTATGCCTGGACTGTTCTTACCCCAGGTGGTTTCATGCCTGGCTTGCTCACTGCTTTGAGCTCTTTACTTAAATGTCACTTTCTCCACCGGGTGTGTCGGCTCACGCCTGTAATCCCAGCACATTGGGAGGCCGAGGCAGGTGGATCACAAAGTCAGGAGTTTGAGCCTGGCTAACACAGTGAAACCCTGTCTCTACCAAAAATACAAAAAATTAGCCAGATGTGGTGGTGGGCACCTGTAGTCTCAGCTACTCAGGAGGCTGAGGCAGGAGAATTGCTTGAACCCAGGAGGTGGAGGTTGAAGTGAGCCGAGATCATGCCACCACACTCCGGCCTGGGCGACAGAGTGAGACTCAGAAAAAAAAAATGGCACTTTCTCGTAGAGGTCTTTCCTGGCCACTCCGCCAAGATTCCAACCAAGATTCCCTCTCACCTGTTTTATTTTTCCCCAAAGCACTTAGTTTCACTTGCCTTATTATATAGTTTTTTCTGTCTTGTCTGTGTTGACCTCTCCCACTTGATTATAAGCTCTTTGGGAGCTGTTTTGTCTCCTGCTCTGGCTTAAGTGCCTATAAAGATGACCAGCGCTTAGTAGGTGCTCAAAACTATTTGTTGACTGTTGGTTCTACATTAGTTACCACTCACAAAGCCCTGGATCTCTGCCAGGCACTGTGCTATGTGTTTTTGATCTAGGGTTTCTTTTAAACCCCCCAACAGATCAAAGATGCAGGTATGCTTCCATTCTTCCATTTTTACAGATGGAGAAACTGAGGCCCACCGAGTTTAGGTACTGGTGATTTACCCAGTGTCATATGGTGGGTAACTAGTGGCTCTGGGTTTAGAATCCAGCCCAGCACCACTCCCAAGCCTGGTTCTGCCTCTTAATGAGATGCTCGGCTGCCTTTGACAAAAGGTCCATTCAGATGGTTTGTTTCATCCACCTCATAATGGTTATTTCCACTGTATGGATAGGGAAACTGAGAACCCAGAGAAATTGCTTCTCAAAGATTGCACAGCAAGTGGGGAATCTGGGACTTGAGCTCTGGTCTTTGACTCGCAACTCAGGCTCTCTATTTTACCTCCTCCCTTCTCTGGCCTGCAGGGCACTGATGTGCCTAGAACATCTTCTCCTATATCCTGAAGTCCCGAAGCTCCCTTGAGAGTCTTTGCACTTGGAGAGATCTGGAGACAGAGGCCATAGCGGGGCCTCAGCTGGGTGGGAGCCTATTGAATGGAGAAAGCAGGTCTTGATTCACAGCGGGTATGCCACTGTTCAGTCCTTTCCATCTCAACCTCTGCTGCTTGGCCATGCATCTGCCAGCTTGTGACTCTGCGGCCTCGATGCCTGGGGTCTCTGCTCTTATGTCACAAGCTTACACTGGCCAGGGACACTGCCTCCTGAAATGTCCCTGCTGGCTCTGACAATGAGCCTTTGGATCCATGATCCTGAAAACCATCTGGGGCCCGTCAGGACTCTAGCTAAATCACACCAGACTTTTCTATGGAGTTGCAGTTAAAGATGCATCAGAGGAATTATTCCGCACACGCCCATCCCTGTGTCCAGATTGTGTACTCAGGGATCACGTCTGTCTTTTTCACCCTGGTAAGCCACACCCTGTGGGTGTTCAGTTCAGGTCTGTTGAATGAATATTCAGCCAAAAGGACTCACCCTTCTCTAATAAACACACTGTCTTTTGAGCACTTCCTATCTCCCGGGCCCCGTATTAGAGTACCGGTATGTACAAACTCAATGTAATTCTCACAAGGAACACTGAGGCACAGAGAGGTTAAGCAGCTGAGGAATGGGGGCATGGGTCAGAACCCAGGCATTAGACTTCATAGTCCTTGCTTTCCACTAGACCACAGCCTCTAGCCCACCCTTGAGTGTCTTTATCTGGGGGTGGGGATCCCAGTACAGGTGCCTCCAGGACACAATCCCCCCAGCCAAGCCTGCAACCAGAAGGACTCACCTGGCTGCAGGCTTGGCCAGGGGGATCTCCATCCACAGCAGCAAGTGGAATCTGCTTTTCCCAGACTTCCACACAGCGATATTCTTCACACTAAAGGCCATTTGAGAAATGAATAACTAAATGCAATGTCAGTTTTATACCTATGTAAGATGTTGCACATAAAGAAATTCACAAATCAGGGAAATAGCCCTCATCCTTATTTTTGCATCATAAAATGTGGTTTCGGCAAGCAGCTCCCCTCCCCTCCAGGGCTATTATCAGCTTCTCCCTGCAAGCGGGAAGACCCTGGACCCAGGGAAACAATGGCTTACGGGATGACACCCACGTTGGTGGAGAACACAGGATGTGTTCTCCAGCGTTAGGCACTTCACCTGCCTCACCATCTGCAATCCTTCTGAGTCCATTTGGAAACTCACTCAATAAAACTTTGAGTACATATTCTGTGCCATGCGCTGTACTAGACAATTGTCAATGCCTTGATTATTTTCCACTTTGGAGACCCTGAAACCAATGGGAATGACTTGTCTAGTTTCAGCTAACGGGCAAGGAGCTGAACTGGATTCAAGCCCAGGTCGTTGTGACTCCAAAATTTAGGCTTTTATCTACTTTCCTAATTCTTATCATCTGGGGTCAGAGGAGACTGGATTTTCTTTCTTTGCATCAGGCAGCTGTGAGTCCTGAAAAAACATGGAGCAGATAGGCTAGCTGCTTTCTCCAAACCAGATTCTACTTCTTGGGCACACCAAAAAAACTGCATTTCTCAGCCCAGTCTCCTTGCTTCTAGGCAGGGTCATGTGGCTACTTCTGGCTGGTAGAATGTGAGAGGAAGTGACGGATCACTTCCAGGTTGAGGCCAATTAAAAGCCAGGACGCATCTCCTAGATTAAAGATGGTGGAATCTCTAGCCAGGGAGCGGATGATTCCTTGGGTTCTGTCTGACAGAACAGCCCCTGACTTGCATCGGACGGTGAAATAACTGAGAAATAGACATTCATTGTGATCAGTTATTAAGATTTAGCTACTTTTAAAATTGAAATTATGCTCTCTTTTTTTGACTCATCAGAAATTTACGAGGAGGCTCGTGACCTGGGATGGGACATCTGCTTGTCATAGAGCCCTCTCTGCTGATTTAGCAGCCTCCAGACTAATTTGCTCATTTATTCATCTACTCGTTTTCTGATTATTTTCCTTTTGTTTTCCAGATCTTCTCTCTACCCCTCTTTGCTCTGCTGTATTTCACTAGAATACAAGAGGCCCCCCTCTGTGGGCTGCACGATCCAGGGTCCCTCCCTCATGGTTTCCAGGTGAGCTGGGTCAGTGGAAGTCACCAAGAGGAGATGAGGGTGTGGAGGAGAGTGAGACTGTAGTTTCTGTTGCCCCCCTTCCTCCATTCTGGGCCCTTGTTTCAGCAGTGGCTGGGATTTTCTACCTGCAGTCATAACTCCTATAAGATCCTGGTGCAGGTTCTAGGAACGTTTCTCCCATTCTTTCCTTCCAGACTAGGAGTGCTAACGTGTTACTCTGTTGCTAGTGCCTGCGTGTCTTAACATCTCTCTTTAGGTCCCTAAATTCTGTCCATACCTCTGTACATAGCTCTTTCGTTAACATCTTTCCAGTGAAACCATTTGAGGACACCATTTATTTCCCACTGGGTGTCTGACAGATATGCCATCTATTTATGAATCTATCCATCCATTCACTCATCTATGTATCATCCACCAATCCATGTACCCATCCACCTGTCCATCCATCCATCCATCCACTCACCCATCCATTCATCTACCATCTACCCGTCAATAGATCCACCCATTCATCCATCGTCCATCCATCTATCCATGACCCATCCATCTTTTCGCCAACCCATACATACATGTAGTGCCCAGTACGTGCTAGGCAATGTGGCAAGACTTTTATCTACTTACCCGCTAGACTTTTATCTACTTGTCCTGAAGTTAGTGCCATTATTATCCCTGTTTTTCTCAATTGCTACTTCTGCGAACAGATCTCCCCTGACCACGGACTCTAAAGCAGCATGTCTTTCCCTTTCTGTCCCCTTACTCTGCTTTTTCTTTCCTTAACAGTGTCATATTATCATCAGTATTTATTCATTTACTTAATTGTTGTCTGACTCACGCATTAAGTGGGCAGAGACTTTGTCCATCTTGTTCCCTGCTATATTTCCTCTAGCTAGGGTGATTCCTAGTACACAGGAGGCCTTCAAGAAAACACTGGGTTTTTAACGATCGCCATTCTAACTGGTGTGAGTGAGATGGTATCTCCATGTGGTTTTGATTTCCGTTTCTCTAATGGCCAGTGATGAGGAGCATGTTTTCATATGTTTGTTGGCTACATGAATGTCTTATTTGAAAAGTGTCTGCTCAGAAAATGTGGCATATATACACCATGGAATACTATGCAGCCATGAAAAAGGATGAGTTCATGTCCTTTGCAGGAACATAGATGAAGCTGGAAACCATCATTCTCAGCAAACTAACACAGGAACAGAAAACTAAACACCATGTGTTCTCACTCAGAGGTAGGTGTTGAACACTGAGAACATGTGGACACAGGGAGGGGAACATCACACACTGGGGTCTGTTGGGGGTTGGGAGAACTTGGGGTTGGTTTGCCGGGGGTGGGGGGATTGGAGAGGACTAACATTAGGAGAAATACCTAATGTAAATGACCAGGGTGGGGGATGGATGCAGCAAACCACCATGGCATGTGTATACCTATGTAACAATTCTGCATGATCTGCACGTGTACCCCAGAACTTAAAGTTTAATAATAATAAAAAGGAAAACACTGGGTAAAATGAGGAATAAACAAGTGAAAGGGGAAGCAGAGTCTCAGAAAGTGAAGCCATTTGCTTCATTTCTCTCAGACAGGATTAGAACTCAAAGCCATCGAGCTTAGCGCCCAGGCCATTCACCACTCTGTGGTAGCATCTGGGTTCCCCTTGAGACATGGACTTACCATGACTCATAGCAGCCCCCTCAGAGAAAGTGCAAGAATGCATCTCTCTTTCTTTGGGAAAACTAGTACCTTCTCGGCACATTCTTGTTTCTGTGGTTTTTGCCCATTCTGGTCTCTTTGATTCCTTTTGGAATTATACACAACATGGTTCCCTCTGACCTGGGAAAGAGACAGTTCTGGAGCCCCCACTGTGTGGTGGCCACTTTGAAGCCCGTGCTTTGTTTAATGCTCTCTGCCTCCTAGTGAGGGTGACGCTGTTATTAACTTGTTCGGCAGTTGAGACCGAGTCTTGGGTTGGGTAGATTGCTCAAGGTCACACAGTTACTAAGCATCAGGTCAGGCATTGGAACTGAGTTCTGGCTGATTCCCGAGCCCAATCCCTTACCCACTGTGCTGTGGCTTCACTTGTGGGTCCAGATGTGAGGAGGAAGTCGTTAATAAAACATAAAGCATAGCAACGGCAAGGTAGCAGGAGCTTACCATGGGCCAGGTGCAGTATGAAACGTTTGATAGGTATTTATCATCTATGTTATACAGATGGGGAAACTGAGGCTCAGGTTAAATCCTGGCCTGAAGGTAAATTGCACAGCTACCAAGTGGGACAGCCCCTGCCTACGGTTTCCCAGGACATTGCCATTCACTTACAACCCCTCCCCACTGCCAGCTCCTCGCTCAGCGACATTTCTGCCAAGGCTGCCGGCTGGGGAGCTCGGCAGTGGCCCGAGACAGCATCTGCACACAGCTTGGGAGAAACCCAAGTGCCATTTCCACCTGATAATAAATATGTGTCAGAGAGGACTCGATCCATGTGACCTTGGGTTATAGGGGTACTGGACTGTGAAAAGCCTTTGACAAAATCCTTTTGCCTCAAGAGGCTGAGTCCAAATTACAGGCGATTATGGACGCTTGGCCTGACTTCCCGGTCAGCCTTTTATGTCTGATGCCCAGGAATGGCTCTTATGTATTGGAAAGGACCCCAGCCGGGCCTGGGGCTGATCACCTCACCCTCCTCGGCAGGGTCCATTCTCGGAGAGCTGGAGGCAGACCTCAAACCTTCATATTGTTTCATCTGATCACTGTGACAAGTGGTCACACTAGCACCCACAAATACAGTCACAACCCCACCACAACATTTACCAGTTATTGAGCATACACTACGTGCCAGGCTCTTCACCAGCCCTACTGGTTCTTCCAATGACTACTAGGGAGGTATTATGGCTCTATCCATTTTCCTAATGAGAAAACTGAGGCATAGCTAATGCATGCTGGGCTTAATACTTAGGTGGTGGGTTGATAGGTGCAGCAAACCACCATGGCATGTGTCTAAGTCAGGAATGGGCAAACTTTCTGTAAAGAACCGGATAGTAAATATTTCAGGCTTTGCAGCCCATATGGGCTCAGTCGCAACCATTCGACTCTATTGTTTCAGTGTGAAAGCAGTCACAGACAATACGTAGATGAATGCGTGCAGCCGTGACTCAATAAAACTTTATTTATAAAAACAGGAGCCGGGCGAGATTTGGCCTGAGAGCCATTGTTTGCCAATCTTTGGCCTCTGTGACCTGTCCAAGCCCCCATGGTGCACAAATGGCAGAACCATTCGGCATCTGAGTCCTGGGAATACAATGCTCATCTCTCTGGTCCTGTGTGATTCTCTTGGCCCATATGATGCTATGGTTATTTTACAGGTCAACTTGACCGGGCCACAGAGTGCCCAGATATTTGGTGAAACATTATCTCTCAGTGTGTCTGTGAGGGCACTTCTGGGTGAGATTAACATGCGAATTGGTGGACTGGGTAAAGCAGGTTGCCCTTCCCTAGGTGAGCTTCATCCAATCCATCGGAGGCTTGAATAGAATAATAGGCTGAGTAAGGAAGAATCATTGCTCTCTTCCTCACTGTCTTCCCTTTGGGACATCAGTCTTCTCCTGCCTTTGAACTTGGACGTGGTCTGGATCTACACCATTGACTCTCCTGGTCTCCAGCTTGCCAGCCGCAGATCTGAGACTTCCCAGCCTCCATGGTCACATGAGTCAATTCTTTATAATCAATCTCTCCTTATAAACCTCCACCTCTCAGGTTCAAGTGATTCTCCTGCCTCAGCCTTCCTAGTAGCTGGGACTACAGGGGCCTGCCACCATGCCCGGCTAATTTTTTTTTTTTTTGTATTTTTAGTAGAGACAGGGTTTCACCGCATTAGCCATGATGGTCTCAATCTGAGCTCGTGATCCTCCCACCTCGGCCTCCCAAAGTGCTGGGATTACAGGCGTGAGCCACCATGCCTGGCCCATATTTAGATATATTCTCTTTCTCTGGAGAACTCACGTTAATACATATTATTGTTATTAGCGTTCTCATTTTGCAGGTCGGGTCGTTGAATCCCTGAAGTGACGTTGTTTTTTAAAAAGTTTTTCTTTTTTTCAATTTTAGGTTCTGGGGTACATGAGCAGGATGTACAGCTTTGTTACATAGGCCACATATGCCATGGTGGTTTGCTGCACCCATCAACCCGTCACCTAAGTATTAAGCCCAGCATGCATTAGCTGTTTTTCCTTCTGCCCTCCCTCTCCACACCCATGACGGGCCCCAGTGTGCTGTTCCCCTCCCTGTGTCCATGTGTTTGCATTGTTCAGCTCCCACTTATGAGTGAGAACATCCTGTGTTTGGTTTTCTGTTCCTGTGTTAGTTTGCTGAGGATAATGGCTTGTTGGAGTGACTATCTGCAGAATCTTACAAAAGAAACATCTGCACCAGAACTTTCCCAGGACCCTGAATCCAAAAGGGGCAAAATGATGTGGGGATACTTAGGAACATTTTTGCCAATGCGAGAACCTTAACCTGGCTTTCCAGCTCTTTCCCAGAGCGACCTCAAATGGTCTTTCCTGGGCTCTCCCTATAACTTCTGGACACCTGCCCTGTCCCTCTCACATCCCTCTGTGAATACGTCCTGCCCTGCAGGCATAGTCACACTGCTCCATAGCCACACAGTGCACCACTCTTCCCCCTGGCATGACCTGTGCTGCCACGTCTGCCCCCCTGCTCCCTTTGGGGTGGCTTCATGTCCCAGCTTGCACCTGTCGTCTCAGAAGCCTTTGCTGATCCCCTCCCTCCTTTCCAGCCCTAAAGCAGCTCTATCTCTGCGTGCCTGTGTCTCGCCCTCCCCAGCTACTCTGCAAGGGAGAGGATGGCGTCTACTACACGCCAGCATCCCTCTTCCTTGGGGCGGGGACGCACCTTGGAAGTGCAAACATGTCTTATTTATATATGAATGCAGTAAGAGATAAGAAGCAATGCCCTCCCAGGAATTGCACTGTGTCTTCTACCCTGGGGGAGTGGGCAGAGTCTGATGGCTGACGACATCAGCTTTGCCGTGTGCCAGGAGCTCTCGGAGCACAGCCAACGTCTTGCTTTTGTGAGAGGCCCTGTCCCTGTCCCTTCTACCGCGATGACCGTCTATTGGTCTTGGGAAGCAAGTCCAAGTGCCCCACGGCGACTGGCATTATTGTGTGTGTGTGTGTTGCTGGGTGTCGGGGGTGCTGAAACAGAAGGAAAAATTCGCTAGGTAACTAGAAGTTATGAATTCACCAATATATCAAGAAAAGAAGGGTGCAGCCAGTGTTGGAGAGATTGTTGGGAAATTAACAAACAATGAGACAGAGAGACAGACAGAAATAAGAAAGAAAGTAAAGACCCAGAGGAAGGTGAAAGAGAACTTTTCTAGGTCAAAGCAAGCAGCGGCTGATTCCTCTGTCCCCGGGGAAAGATCAGTGGTCGTAGGTACCTGGAATAATGAGGCAAGAACAAAGGGAGAAGCCACGAAGGAGCGGAGGGGGAAGAAGGGCTGTCTTTCCAGCATACTCAATACGCAAACCCATGCGCCTTCACTGCCATCTTTCAACCCTCCAGGCAAACCTCCAAGATAGTAATGATGGTGCCCATTTTACAGATGAGGGAACTGGGACTCAGAGAGAGGTTGCAACTCATTTAGGGAGCTGCAGCTTGCCAGGAGCAGAGCTAGGAATGAGCCCGGCTCTGTGTGACCTCATGCCCAGTCTCATGCTGCCAGCAAAGTAGAGCCGATGGGAGAAAGGCTAGAGAGATAAGAAACAGGCTGGGGACACACAGCCTTTCCCAGGGCCCCTCCCAGGCCTGCATGACCCCCTACCCTTGGGGAGGGACAGATTTAATGGCACTGTCCCTCCTGGGGTGGAGAAGGTGCTGAGTGGCACTTTCCCCCAGGACCTGGTGGGAACAGAGCTGCCTGGGCCCCAGCTGGCCGCCCAACTAATGAGCCCCGGAGGGAGCTGGACAGGCCTCATAAAGCCAAGCACAGGGCAGCAGGCAGGAGGCAGCTGGAGCCCTGGGCTGTCTGCCCCTGGCCTTGGCTCAGAGCCGGCTGAGACCAAAAGAGCCCAAGACTTTGACAGACAAAAGAGCCTTGCCAATCGCTGCTCCCAGTGCCCCCCTCTTCCTGCACAGGGCTCAGATCTGACCCGTCTCCACGGAGATCATCTCCTCACTGCCTTACAGACCATGTGGTCCTGATGGGACAGGCAGGGGTTCCGGTCAGAGCTAGGAGGATCTCAGACAGCATTGGCTCCATCCTCCTTGTAGAGTTAGGGCAACTATGACCCAGAGACAGCAAGCTACTGAGATAAGGGCAAACAGCGAGATGGGACAGGGTGGGGATGCAGACCCATGTGCCCATGTGTTTGTCCTCCTAGGAGAAATGGGCGTCCATTTGCCCAGAGAGTAATTGGAATACGTGATATGACCAGCCCTTGTGAGGGCAGAGGACAAGAATTAGGTGACTTAGCCATTTCTAGCATTCACAAAAAGGCTAACTCTAAATTAACATTTAGTCCTCCCCCAAGCCCTACTAGGACAATCTTAGTATCCCCACTGACAATGGAAGACTCTGAAGCTCAGAGAGGTTAAGCAACTGGCCCAAGGTCACACAGCCAGTGCTATGATTTGAATGTCTGCTCCAAAACTCAAGTTGGAGTTTAGTTTCCGTTGTGAGAGTAGTAAGAGGTGGGACAATTAAGACGTGATTAGATCACAAGGACTCAATCCTCATGAATGAATTAATGCTGTTATTACATCACAGGAGTGATGGGAGTTATCCTGGGAGTGGGTTCCTGATTTTAAAAGTATGAGTTCAACTCTTTTTCTGTCTCACCTTCTCTCACCCTTCCACCTTCCGCCATCGGATGATGCAGCATGAAGGCCCTCACCAGATACCGGCATCTTGCTATGGGACTTCCCAGACTCCAGAAGTGGGAGAAATACATTTCTTTTCTTAATAAATTAATTACCCAGTCTGGGATATTTGATCATGGCAGCACAAAACGAATGAAGAGAACCAGTTAGCAAAGCTGGAGTTTGAACCAGAGTCCAACTTTTTACCTGTTATCCACGTGGCTTTCCCACTGAGGATGGAGTCGAACTTCCTTCAGTGTGGCCAGGCCATGAGCTAAGTACTCACAGGGCCGGTAGACTCTAGGGAATCTCACAGCCCGGGACAGTGGCTTGCGATCAGTAATCACACTCCAGGCTGATATTCTGGCAGCCACCTAGTCTGGGCATGGACTTAGACCCCCCCACCTGATTCCTGATGCTCAGCTTGCTCATTGCAGTCTAGTCCCCACGTCTTTTCGTTACCAAGAGCTTCTCCCAGCTCCTTGGTCTTGTTGTGAGCGGTGACAACAGGGCCTCTGCAATCTGCCAGCCTAAATCTACATTTTGACAGCTGTGTGACCCTGGACAAGTAACTTAACCTCTGTGGGATTTACTTTCCTCATCCGTAAACCAGGACTAATAATAGTACTTGCCTCATTGGGTGGAAATGAAAGTGGTGACTATTTAAAGTGCCTAGAAAAATGCCTGTACATCTTAGAGCTCACTGTAAGTGATGATTCCTATGGCTACTGCTGCTTCTGTCGCTGGAGCAGGGGAGTGCTACAAACTGAAGCTGTCACCATGGATGAGGTCTGTGCTACCACTGCCAACCACAACGCCCTTCACGTGGGCATTGGCTGGGGTCCAGGCTCTGTGTCAGCTGCAGCTGGAGGAGGAAGAGTCCACGGATTTAGGGCCCATCTGGATGGACAGCTGACAGGAACCGGGCTGACAGTGAAGGCGCATGGATTTGCACGCGGAGTGGCGTATTGAGTATGCGTATTGAGTATGGGTATTTATTGGACACCCGCTGTGTGCCAGATCCTATGCTAGGCACTGAGGGTGAAATAGTGACAAAGCAGGCAGGCACCATCCCTGTCTCATGGATCACCAGCCTAGTGGGGAGATGGATGAGGAAATTGACAGTTCCACCCGGAGTGATCAGGGCTGCTGAGGGAAGCCCCCAGGAGACCCCAGAACCAGCAGAGGGTGGGATGTGATCCAGGTAGACTTCTCAGAGAATAGGTGAGACTTAGAAGAAGAAGATGAGAGGAAGCAGGATCGCAGGTGGTGGGATCAGCATGTGCAAAAGCCTGGTGGTGGACAGACCACAGGAGTGTTTGAGGACCAGGTGGGTCTTTATAGATTTGAAGAGCATGGGGGCGGGGGTCCTGAAAGGAGTAGGGGCTGGAAGGTCATAGAGGAAGGAGGCATGGAGGTCAACAGGGACAAGATCTTCCGGCCAAAGGAGAAAAGAGTTTGGACTTTTAACTTGAGGGCAGCAGGGAGCCACGGAAGGCTGTAGGCAGAGAAGGGATATAGTCAGATGAGGGTCTGAGAAAGACTTTCTGCAGCATAGAGAGCAGAATAAAGTTGGGAGTGGCCCTGTCTTTCACGAAATAAGCAGAAAGTGGCTGGGAAATGTCTCCTGCAGGGGTGCGGGGATGTTGTTTCATATTCCCGGGCAGGGGGCTGTGTCCCTAAGCTCAGGTTGTCTCTGATGAGCAGCTCCCCCACCCCCAAGCCCATCCTCCAGGCCCCTTGCTTTTATAGCCTGGGGTGGGGTGAGGTCAGATCTCTCTGGAGCAAAGGGTTACTGCTGATTCCTGGGGTCCTCGGGAGGCCACAGCCAGCAGGGAGGGCCCGGGGGAGAGGAAAACCTGCTGAGGCATTCCACAGAGCCGCCTGCCCCTAAGCATCACTGGCCTGGAATGCAGGGGCACCCAGGGGCCGAGCTTATCACCCTCCCCAAGTGTCTGGAGCAGCCCGGTTCCTGTAGCCGACAGTCCATCCAGATGGGCCCTAAATCAGTGGACTCTTCCTCCTCCAGCTGCAGCCGACACAGAGCCTGGACCCCAGCCAACACCCAAGCCCAGAAGCCCAGACTATAACACGTCCACCTCCCACACACAGACCCTCCCAGCTCCCAGCACAGCCACGGGGCCTCGCTTGTGTCAGCTGAGAGATGTTGCAACAGGGACATGGCATGGGGTCAGACAGGTATGGCTTTGAATTCATACCACCAGGCTTAGTGACTCCACTCAGTTTTCTCCTCTCTAAAATGGGTATATTAACAAGACCCACTTCCTTGAGCAGTCGTGAGGATTCAATAAGACAATGAATGTGGTGCACCTAGTAGGTCCGGCTAGCACATTCCTTCTGTCTCATTAAATATAGACTCCAGAGCGCTAAAACTTGTTCCGTAAGATCATTGCAATTACCCATATACAGCTTTGGATGGAATCTACTTCTGGGTTAATGTCTTCAGATTATTCCCCAAATGGCTGGAGTGCATTCTCCTGATGCACTCGGATTGTTTTCCTAGTTTTACAGGAACTTGTCTGAGATCCGCTTCTGGGGAAGTACGTGGATTAAGAGGAGGAACCTCCAGCTGTAGAGGTTCAGTACCTGGTCGTTCCTTCCCTCCAGCCTGATTTCACGGCTCCATGGAATGCAAAAATTATAAATAACAAGCTATAGGATATGTTGGAAGGTGATAGTTTTATTGGAAAGAAACAAGTAGAGGAGGATAAAGGAGATTGGGTGTCCCAAGGGTTGGAGGAGGCGTTAGACTTTTAATAGAACTTGGCCTACCATGGTGGCTCGTGCCTGTAATCCTTGCAGTTTGGGAGGCCTAGGCGGGTGGATCATCTGAGGTCAGAAGTTCGAAAACAACCTGGCTAACATGGTGAAACCCTGCCTCTACCAAAAATACAAAAATCAGTTGGGCAGGGTGGCAGGTCCCTGTAGTCTCAGCTACTCAGGAGGCTGAGGCAGGAGAATTGCTTGAACCAGGGAGGCGGAGGTTGCAGTGAGCCGAGATTGCACCATTGCATTCCATAGGTTAGCTCTTCCTTTACACACTTTCGTCTTTGTGTCTATTTTTTATGGTACTTAATCTATGAACACAGTAATGCATGGTCACGATTTATAGGCATGTGTATTTGTTTATATACGTATGTTTGTATCTGTGCATATGTTTGTATTTTTTAGGGTGTGACTTCAAATAGTGTGGACACCCCTGAGTTATACAGACACAAGCAGCAGGATTCTAGTGGATGTAAGGCTCCAGGCTTCAAGTCTTAGATATGATTTGCTCAAGGTAGTCTTAGCAATCAGCCCTCTCCCCCCAGATGCTGCATCCTTGCTGAGTCCAGTTTGAAGACACTGATGCTCAACCTCTTCTTTCACAGATGAGGAAGCAGAGGCCCAGAGAGGAACTGTGGCTCGTCCAAAGGCACAGAGCTTGTGAGCAGCTCAGTGGGGAAGTAAGCCAGGTCTTGGGATTGCCGGGGGCCTTTCTGCCAAGCCCAAACCTCGGGACCCTCCTCAGAAGCACTGGCGCAAGAGTGAGGCAGTGGAAATGAAAGAAGACAGGGACCAGGGCCTGAGATTTTTCTTCTCTTCCCCCCCAGCCGCCCGAGAGGCCACTTAAGCAGCGCATAACTGCCCTGTGATGTATTGAACCCTCTCTCTGCGCATAAATGCAGCAGGTCAACCGCTAGGCAGAAATGCCACATATATTTCCTCCCATTAGATGAAATATGCCCCTAATTTGGCTGGGGTTTTGTTTTATTAGACCTATGGCAGCGAGGGGGCCCTGCTGCAAAGTAACCTTTTCCTGATCACTTAGTTCTCTCCGGAGAACACTGAGGGCCTCGATAAAGGGGGAAAGAAATGCCCTGCTATATTATTTTTCAACACGCATTCCCAGAACAAAGATCTTCCAGAGCCAAGGAGACAACGCATGAGGCATTTCAGAAGTGCCCCTACTTGAATAGTTTCCTGGGACTGGGAGCCTGGAGACCCACGTTCCAGCCCCGAGGTGTCATTTACAAATGGGAGCACTGGGCACGTTGCCTCTCTTCTCTGGGCCTCAGTTTCTCCATCTACAAAATGTGGCTGATAACGGAACCCCCATCATAGAGTTGCTTCAAGGATTAAATAATATTGAGAATGGCAGAGGGCATTTAGTGTACTTCTCTGTTAATGCCATTGTTTCCAAAGAGAAGTGCGTTTCTTGATCCCTATAGGAGACCATGTTGGTGAATTCCGCTGGGCTAAAACTAAAACAATGATTTTTTCCCCTACCGTCCTCTAGGGGTATCCTTATACTAATTAACCCTACCCCACACACGACTGGCTTGTGTACCTTGGGGCCACTTCATCAGGGGATGGAGATGTTATGGGGGCCTGACTCAGGACTGGTGCATCCATTCCTACCTCCGTAAGACCTGCCACGATTAGGGGCTGACTGTGAATGCTCAATGGTACCCATGCAGAAGGGTCCTGAGCTCAGTGGCCTCTCCATTATGCTGGGATTTGGGACCCTGGTTATATTTCCTTTCTTTAGACCACTGGATCTCATCTTTTGCTGCACGTTACTATCACCTGAGGACCTGTAAAAAACATTTTATCCCATACCAGACCAATGAAGTCAAACTCTCTGGTTGTGGGAAAGGAGGGGACCCTAGTTTTTAAAGCTCCCTAGGTGATTCTAATGCATGGCAAAGCTGAGAATAACAGTTTAGCCCTTTTCATGTGATCGAGACCAGACCCTAAACCTGTGTCTTCCTCCTGCAAAGAGGTAAGTGGAAGAGCCAGAGTGGACCTGGGTGCAAACTTTGCCTTTTTGTGGCTTCCAGCCTCCACCCCTATTCACCTCCCTGTGCCTCAGCTTCCACATCCCTAAGTGGGAGTAATTGGGACTGCTGGGAGGACACCTAAGATGCTCAGCACTGTGCCCGGCACCCAGTAAGCCTTCAATAAGTAATGGGGTCATTATCATTATTACTCTGACCAGGGATCCAGAAAACTACCTGTACATTCGGGTCAGTTCATGAATATTTTCAGCTTTTCAGGACAGCTACTTAACTCCAGTGCTGTAGCCTGAGACTGAGAGCCACAGACAATATGCAAATGAACGAGAGCGGTTGTGTTCCAATAAAAACTTACAGACACAGGCAGCAGGCTGGATTTGGCTCTTGATTTGCTGACACGTAATCTGGGAGATATTCTGAGTTTGAACAATTCAGTATATACGTTTTTATCTGTTATGCTTTGGATGTATAGTCCTAGACTGACAGTTTAGATTGGACCTAGAAATCTTTGTCTCATTCTCTTCTTTACACACACTCATCTCATAGGATATTTATATGAGAACCTTATGACATTGGTTTTTTTTTTTTTTAAATTATACTTTAAGTTCTGGGGTACATGTGCAGAACGTGCAGGTTTGTTACATAGGTATACATGTGCCATGGTGGTTAGCTGCAACCATCAACCCGTCATCTACAAGAGATGTTTCTCCTAATGCTATCCCTCCCCTAGCCCCCCAGCCCCCGACAGGCCCCAGTGTGTGATGTTCCCCTCCCTGGGTCCATGTGTTCTCATTGCTCAAATCCCACTTATAAGTGAGAACATGCAGTGTTTGGTTTTCTGTTCTTGTGTCAGTTTGCTGAGAATAATGGTTTCCAGCTTCATCCAAGTCCCTGCAAAGGACATGAACTCATCCTTTTTTATGGCTGCATAGTATTCCATGGTGTATATGT
>CAUYLG010052422.1:0-35399 GCA_963573385.1 Cacajao melanocephalus | reverse complement strand
TTTGAGATCAGCCTGACAAATATAGTGAAACCCTGGCTCTACTGAAAATACAAAAATTCGCCAGGTGTGGTGACGTGCGCCTGTAATCCTAGCTACTCGGGAGGCTGAGACAGGAGTATCACTTGAGCCCAGGAGGCAAAGGTTGCAATAAGACAAGATTGCACCATTGCACTCCAGCCTGGGTGACAGAGCAAGACTTTGCCCCACTCAAAAAAAAAAAAAAAAAAAACAACAACAACAACAAAAGAAAGAACCTCTTTTAATGCTCCTGGACATTATCATCAGGCCAATTGTGTTTTAGGGAGGAAGGGTGTGGATAGTGAATCATAAACCATCATCATAAGATAATTAAACATCTTTCCTACAGGGAAGGAACAGTAGCTAAGTAGACACAAATGTCTGCCTAGCTACAGATACTGTCACAAGTGACCATAGAAGAGCTGGCATAGTAATGGTGGCTGCCATCAGTCATCAGTGCTCACTGTATGCCAAGTACTTTATCTCCCATATGCCATGCCCTCTGTGATGAATAAAAGTCATCTCTGCCCTCAAGGAGCTTCCAATCTGGTGGAGGCCTAAAATCATTCACTCATTCATCATTTATTGATTATGAAATTCAGGTCTACCCAGATCCCATTTAATTAGAAGCTTAAATTTGGTGGGGGCTGTGAAGTGGAGGTGGGCAAGCGAATTAGGGTGGGGCCCTCTCTCAGAAGCAATGACAAATTGCTGATTGTTTCTTTCCCTTCCAGGTGGGTCTCTTGTCAGCAGTCCCACACATGGTTATGACAATCATTGTACCTATTGGAGGACAATTGGCTGATTATTTAAGAAGCAGACAAATTTTGACCACAACTGCTGTCAGAAAAATCATGAACTGTGGAGGTACTGTGGATTTCATAAATGGCTTAGGCAGCTTTTGTAGAATTAGAGTAAACAGAACTGCAGAGCATATATTAGAGGTGACATTTAGTCATTGGAATGGATCTTAAAGACCCCTAAGTCTGTCCCTCAGCAGATACTTGACTGTTACCCATCACACTGCTGCCAAGTAGTCAGCCAGCTGGGACCCTTCCATACATCCCTCCACATATATTGTTTGCTTATGTAGTTTATTCGTTTCTCTGCTTCTTACTTTTCTACCTATCCATGTGTTTTGATAAGAAGCAGAAGAAAAGTAGTTTTTCCTCCTAGTTTATGCTTGTGCATAGGGTATATATGCACACACACACACACACACATACACACAAATACACATACACCTTTCTCTTCCTGGTTTATTTAGCTCCTGCTGTATGTTTTAATTTTGTAAAGACAAAGTGGATGTTAGATGATTTCCCAAAAGAGGTAGGTGAAAGTAACTGTCAACCCCTACAGTGTTCACAAGTGCTTTTTTAAAAAATGTATCTTTTTTGTTTTTCTTTTAAAATTAACATTTATTGAATGCTTTCTGTGCTAGACACTAAGCTAAATCTTTTACATACATTATCTTATTTAATCTTCATAACCACCATGTGGAGCAGGTACTATTACTATATGCAATTTGAAATGAGGAAACGGAGGTAAAATAAAGGGATGTGCTCAAGTGGCAGATCGCTGCAAAGTATCAGGTCACCCGGAGCCCACTGTTAAAGCTCTTAGTTTGCTGCTACCCCTCCAGAGGACCAGAGTCAGGATGAGCAGGGAGGAAGTAGAGCATAGCGCCACCTATGGGCAAGAACTCACAATTCTCATATTAAGTTGAAAGGGACGGATTGCGCATGCTCTGACAGATTAGCTAGGCCGGACAAGTTTCGAAGTGAGGGCTATGCCGAGGGATGCAGGAGCAGGCATAATCTGATCCCACAGCATTTTGGGAAGAGAGCCTGAGTCTGTTGGCATCTGTTCTCCCAGCTGCTTGACTGCTGGTCCCGGGCAGGGATGTGTGGGCCTGACCTTAGCTTGAACTTTCCTGTAGGGGACTGAGGGTTAGCAGATGTAGGCCTGCTGTCTTGTGGGCAGGAGATGAAGCTCTGGGATATTGCATTCAAGTCCTCTCCAAGGGAGCTGTAGTAGGCAAAATAATATCCAAGTCCCGATCCTCGGAAGCTAGGAATACGTTTCCTCACATGTCAAAAGGGACTTTGCAGGTGGGATTAAATTGAGGTTCTTGAGATGGGAGTTTATCCTGCATTATCTGGGTGGGCCTGATATAATCACAGTAATCCTTAGAAGGAAAGAGGGTCAGAGTCAGAGAAGATGTGATGGTTGAGGAAGGAGTCAGAGTGATGCAGCCACAAGCCAAGGAATGTAAGCAGACCCTAGAAGCCGGAGAAGACAAGAAGAGGTTCTGCCATAGCGCCTCTAGAAGGAATGCACTCTGTAGGCTGCCACCTTGACTTTAGCCCTGTACCATTTTGGATTTTTGGCTTCCAGAACTGTACAGTAGTGCAGAGCATATTTTAGAGGTGACATCTAATCATTGTAATAGATATTAAAGACCCTTAAGTCTATCCCTTAGCAGATACTTGATATTGGTGTTGTTTTGAACCACTAAGTTTGTGGTAATTTATTACAACAGCAAATGAAAACTAATACGGTGGTATGCCTGGTGCAGTGGCCCATGACTACAATCCTAGCACTTTGAGAGGCCAAGGCAGGTAGATCACTTGAGCTTAGGGGTTCAAGATCAACCAGGGCAACATATTGAGAACTCATCTCTATTCAAAAATAAAAAATTTAAAAAATGAAAACTAATACAGTAGTCAAAACCTCACCCTGCTAATGATAAAATTCTGTTCCAGCTGAACAGCCCTCACCCAAGCCCTGAACATATCTTTGTCTCTGACTTTGCGTATTCCCTTTCTCTTTCCCCGTGAGTTCTCACCTTCACCTCTCACCCCAGTCCTCTCTACACATCAAGCTCAATTCTTCTCCTCTTGTGTTTCCTTAAAGCCATGCCATTCTCCAGTGATCCCTCTGAATATGTCCACATGGCTAGATTGTCAATGCATTATGTGCTGTCTTGTTACAGCTCTCTCAGGAAAAGATTTTAGGCAGAGGAACTAGCATGTGCAATGACCTTGGGGCAGGCAGGAATGTGGCATGTGTGAGAATAGAAGGAAGGGGAGTCAGAATGAGTTACAGGAGATGGGATCAGGATGTTTGTCTGGGGTCAGATCATGACTGGCCTTGTCCACGTATGCAGAGCTTGGGTTTTATTTGAAGTATACTGAGATGCAGATGATATAAAGCATGGGGTGTATATGATCTGATTTTTTTTTTTTTTTGAGACAGTCTTGCTCTGTTGCCCAGGCTAGAGTGCAGTGACACGATCTCAGCTCCCAGCAACCTCCACCTCTTGGGTTCAAGCGATTCTCCTGCCTCAGCCTCCTGAGTAGCTGAGATTATAGGCATGGGCCACCACACCCAGCTAATCTTTTGCATTTTTGTAGAGATGGGGTTTCACCATGTTGGCCAGGCTAGTCTCGAACTCCTGACCTCAAGCAATCTGCCTGCCTCAGCCTCCCAAAGTGCTGGGATTCAGGCGTGAGTAACTGCACTCAGTCTGATTTATTTATTTTTACTCTGGGGAATCATGCAAGGTACAAGCGTAAAAGAAGGGACACCAGGTAGGAGGTGATTTCAGTTGTCCTGTCTAGAGAAGATGGCGGCTTGGACAAATGTGGTGGCAATGGAGATGGAGAGAGGGGGGTCAATTTCTAAATTCTTGGGGCCAACATTTCTCATTTTAAAATCTACATAATAATATTTACTTCAGAGGATAGTTATGAGAGTTAAATGATACGATATATAAATACACCTAGTGCGGTGTTCAACCTATATAAAGTTCTCAACAAATGTTAATGCTGCTTTTCTTCTCCGGTATTCAAGACACAAAAACACAGAAGTGTTTCAAAGAGTTCTTTAACAAGTATCTGCTATTCAGTTGTGTTTCCCTTGGCCAAAAACATGTACTTCTAAACTAGCAACTTTAAAGAAGGCTCTGGATTTAAACAGTATTTGCACAACCTCTTCTAATGCCAGATGCATTGGAGATTCTTGAGCATATTTTGTGGGAATGTCTTGTTCCTATTTAATTCTGCCCCAATACCTCTGCTGTTTCTCCATAATTGGTGGTGATGATGTTGTGTTGTGGTGATGAGAACTCTCAAAGATGTTTAATTGCTAACAAAGTGCCTGTTGAGAGGAAATAGTTTTTTTTCTGCAGAAACTAGAAGGCACATGTGGAATCTTTCTGCCTCATCTCCATCTTTAAAATACTGCCTCTTCACATGGCTTTTCATGTTGTTTTATATTTTGTTATAGTAGGACCAGTGAGTTATAGATAGAAAACAAAATGTTAAAAAAGACCATAATGGTCCCACTTTTTCTGCTTAAATACAGAGATGCTAGACCAGAGATAACTACACGAAAACAAAGTTTTGTGCCATCACTGAAGAATGCAGGTTGATTTGGAAATGATGAAGCACTGGTATGATCTTTCAGAGAATTTTGGTTGGTGATTTGGTTTCCTAATAAATATAGAAGGCATTTCTCATCTGAGAAGGATGACACCTATCTTGGAGCCTGACATCTTTTCTTTCCATAGATTTTAATGTGCCATTAAAATCATTTAAAGCAAAAAAAGATCACCTTAAGACATGATGTTCAATTCTAGTTCATTCTGAATCAGGGCTCACATCCATGGTACTTAAAGACAGATGCCAAATTCTTGTACTGACCCCTCTATACAATGTGTAAAGTGTGACTGGGGTAAAAATTCTATTCTGGCTGAATCAGTTGCATATGTGAACTTCAGACTGTTTTAATAGGAAATAAAATATTTCTTAGGCCTTTAAGTCCTAGTTTTGTTTCTCTTGGCAACTTTAAATACGTTCAGTTTTAAAGATCTCCTGATTAACCCTAAGGCTCAAATTTTATCTTTCAGCTCCTGAAACATACAGCCCTGTCTCTAGTATTTTAACTGTCAATAAAAACCATTTAGGCTCTTAAATACTCTTTTCTCTTTGGCAATCTGCTAACTATTATTTTCTTGATTTTGGGTCCCATTTCCTTTCCTTTGCATTAATTCATTAAATGTTATTTATTTATTTATTTAGAGACAGAGTCTCGCTCCGTTGCCCAGGCTGGAGTTCAGTGGTGCAATCTCAGCTCACTGCAACCTCCGCCTCCTGGATTCACGTGATTCTCCCGCCTCAGCCTCCTGAGTAGCTGGGATTACAGGCACATGCCACCATGCCTGGCTAATTTTTATAGTTTTAGGAGAGAAGTAGTTTTGCCATATTGCCCAGGCTGGTCTCAAACTCCTGACCTCAGGTGATCCACCTGCCTCGGCCTCCCAAAGTGCTGGGATTTCAGGTGTGCACCACCACGTCTGGCTAAACATTATTTATTGAGTGCATACTACATGCTAGCCAGACTCTGTGTTACATATACAGTTTTGTGGGAGAGGCAGAAACAGAAATGAAAAATTACAAAGCAATATTGAAAAGTTCTATAAAATAATGAGAAGGTGATGACAGCTTCATTGGTGGAGGGCAGGGAGAGGGTTGTTATGGAGGCTTTCTAGAGGAGGCACTGTTTAATCTGGACTTTAAAAATAGTAAGATTTATCCAGAAACAGAGAAGGTGGTGAGAGAAGAGTATCCCAGGTAAAGAAACAACGTATGGGCATGAGACAGTGTTGTGTAGTTAGAAAATAGCTAATAGAGCAGTATCTCTACAGCACAGAGGGCTGCCTATGGAATGGGGGCAGTAAGCAAAGAGATGAGGGCTGGAAGAAGATGAAACTGGAACGGCAGGAGGGATTTATTAGAGAAAATTAAACTCATGATGTGGAGCCCATGACATACACGTGAAGCACGGGAGTGACTAATGAGGTGTGTGGCTTAGAAAGACAGTGGTACTGAGAGTGCATTAGAGGAGGATGAGTTGGGATGACTACCAAGGTGGCTTGTTGTGACTGGGCATGGTGGCTCGGGCCTGTAATCCCAGCACTTTGTGAGGCCCCGGTGGGCGGATCACCTGAGGTCAGGAGTTCGAGACCAGCCGGGCCAACATGGCAAAACCTGATCTCTAATAAAAATATAGAAATTAGCCAGGCATGGTGCTGGGTGCTTGTAATCCCAGCTACTGGGGAGGCTGCGTCAGCAGAATCACTTGAACCCAGGAGGCGGAAGTTGCAATGAGCTGAGATTGCACCACTGCACTCCAGTCTGGGTGACAGATCGAGACTCCATCTCAAAAAAATGGAAGAAAAATAAGTGGCTTATTGTAGTTGTCCTGGTGAGAGGTCACAGGGCCCGGGACTAAAGCAGTGACAAAGGAGGGGAAAGTGGCAGTTGGACAGGACAGATATTTCCGGGGTGAAACCTGAAGATTTGCATGTGAAAGCTGAGGCAGGAGGAGGAGTCCAAGGCAGTTCTGAAGTTTCTGTGTCAGACTTCTGGCTGCCATTTGTTGAGCTGTGCCCATGTGCCACACTCAGTACCTCATATACCAATTTCATTTACTCTTCCAATGCCTTACAAGGCTGTGGTATTATCTCCATCTTTTGGATGAGGAATCTAAGAGGTATAGTAACTTGTTCAAGACCACACAATTACTGAGTTTGAAGTGGAAAGTGAATCCATACCAGTTTGACTCTAAAGACTGGGTTCTAAACAGAGAAGATAGAAGATTAGAGAAGAAGAGGAAAGCACGTGGTGCTGGTGGTTTGCACTGTTTGTTTAGGAGTGAAAAATAGGGAAAGAGGCCGGGGTCAGTGGCTCACGCCTATGATCCCAGCACTTCGGGAGGCTGAAGTGGGTGGATCACATGAGGTCAGGAGTTCAAAATCAGCCTGACCAAAATGGCAAAACCCCAACTCTACTAAAAATACAAAATTAGCCAGGTGTGGTGGCACATGCCTGTAATCTCAGCTACTTGGGAGGCTGAGGCAGGAAAATCGCTTGAACCTGGGGGGTGGAAGTTGCAGTGAGCCGAGATTGCGCCATGGCACTCCAGCCTGGGCGATAAGAACAAGACTCCATCTCAAAAAAAAAAAAAAAAAATAGGGGAAGAGAGAATTGATTTGGGCATGTTGCCTTTGAAGTACTGTAGGGCAATTGCGTGGAGACTATCAGTAGATAGTCTCCAAATGAAGCACCACTGTCTCTTCCCCTCCCAGGGCACTCTATATACTTGGAAATGATGTTTATATCATTTTTCTGTCTGTTGTTGGCAGAACTTTTTTTTTTTCTGGTGAGAAGGAACTTCTTCTAATTTCCTCATCCTTTTTATTTTTTTTATTGTGCTAGACTCACTTATTCTGAATGAAAGGAACAGAAAGTACTTTTGTTCTGCAATATTTTCTGTGCAAAAATCTCATGTATTGTTTGTTGTTTTTTAAGAGGCCTGAGAGCTTGGTGAACTTCTGAAGTAGAAAAATTTTGACTTATGCTTTACAAGTAGTGAAGTGCTATGTTTTGTTTCAGATATTTGCTACAGTTTTCTGGTTGCTTTTGGCAATAAATATTAGAGTGTTGTCATTTTACTCTTATGGGAAAGGCCATGACTTACTAGTCAAAGGGGGAATCATTAACACAGTTATATAGTAGAGTTTTAGTATTTAACAATGGCAGGGGCAGCTGCCCATGACGCAACTAATAATTAACATCCCTCATCCCAGGAGCATCATTGGAACCTACTGTGACTGTGTGGAGTTCAAGGTACACCAGGATAATGTTAGAAAGTTCACGAACACCCAGGGAATATCATCATAGTCATATAGTCATGAAAGACCTGGGTAGCATTATAAACAGTGTACCAGAATGTGGGTCTATGGAGGAACAGAAAACCAAACACTGCATGTCCTCACTCATAAGTGGGAGATGAACAATGAGAACACATGGACACAGGGAGGGGAACATCACACACCAGAGTCTGTTGAAGGGGAAGAAAAGGGAGAGCATTAGGACAAATACCTAAGGCATGCAGGGCTTAAAACCTAGATGATGGGTTGATAGGTGCAGCAAACCATCATGGCACGTATATACCTATGTAACAAACCTGCACATTCTGCACATGTATCCTAGAACTTAAAGTAAAATAAACAAACAAACAAAACAGATTTAGGTCTGTAGAAATATAGATTAGTTCTTATTTGATAAATAAATGAACTTCAGTTGACTGATATGAAAATGACATTTTTTCCCCCCTTGCTGTTTCCATTTGCAGGTTTTGGCATGGAGGCAACCTTACTCCTGGTAGTTGGCTTTTCCCATACCAAAGGGGTGGCTATCTCCTTTCTGGTGCTTGCTGTAGGATTTAGTGGCTTTGCTATTTCAGGTAACGTGTCCTTTGGGTTTCCAGATCTTGACTATAGATTCATC
This sequence comes from Cacajao melanocephalus, assembly GCA_963573385.1. Classification (NCBI taxonomy): domain Eukaryota; kingdom Metazoa; phylum Chordata; class Mammalia; order Primates; family Pitheciidae; genus Cacajao; species Cacajao melanocephalus. The sequence goes on along the minus strand of CAUYLG010052422.1, from coordinate 27,024 downwards.
AAGTCCCAGGAAGAAGGAAGGATGAGGATATTGTAGCATCTGCTTTCAGTAGTCAGTCCATTCTCAGAGAGCAGGAGCACCACCCAGAGAATGTCATCTAGAGAAGATGATTTTGTAAGATCACAGAGAACTGGGCTTGGGAGCCCAGTTAAGGTGGAAGTTTTACTACTTACTTCATCATGGGAAAAGACACAAAGTGCAGGTGACCCTTCTGAGACATGAGCAGAGGCTCAAGAACATGTCCTGGGTGAAGTGGACTTTTGCACTTCAGCACCATGACACCCCACCTAACAAAGGCTCCTGTGACGTTTTCAAGCCTCACCTTTTGCTAGGGAACTGCTAGTGTCATTACAGTCATAAAATCAGATTTTTTTCTGAGAGTGAAAACCTTCTTTAGATTTTTATCTACTGCATTGCCTTTATTTTCCAAACAAGAAAATGCAGGTCCAGAGAGGGGGAAGTGACTTTCTGAACAGGGTAAAGCTGGTAAGAATAATGACAATGATGATGTGAGCTAGCGATGAACAAGCACAAATTCTGCGATGCAGACTGTTCCAAGCCATCTGTGATTATTAAGCCCTGTCTTTCTCACAACTACCCTAGTGGTTATAAGCGCTGTTATGATCCCCATTTTACAAAGCAGAAACCAGTCTACTGCATGTGTGAGAGAGGCCAGAGTGCAATCATATCAGAAGCTTCTTATGCAAAACTGGGTGAAAGAGTGAAATTTAGTTGTTTGTCTATCTTCAAAGCATTGTAAAACATTGCCTGGTTATTGATCCGGTGTGGTGGCTTACGAATATAATCCCAGCACTTTGGGAGACCGGGGTGAATGGATCATTTGAGCCCAGGAGTTCGAGACCAGTCTGGGCAGCATGGCAAAACCCCATCTCTACAAAAAATGCAAAAAGTTAGCCAAGTGTGATGGCACACACCTGTGGTCCCAGCTACTCAGTAGGTTGAGGTGAGAGGATGGCTTGAGCCTGGGAGATGGAAGTTGCAACAAGCTGAGCTTCTGCCACTGCACTCCAGCTGGGATGACAGAGCAAGACCCTGTCTCAAGAAAAAAATAAGTAAATAAAATAAAAATTAAAAATGGTTAAAAATGTTTTACATATGTTGCATATATCTCACAACACTGTGAAGCAAGTAGTAGTATATCACTACGTTACTGATTTTTCACTATTTTACTAAAGCTCAGAAAAATTTGGTACTTTGTAATGTCACACAGTTGGTGGCAAAGGAAGGATGAGAGAACAGTTCTGCCTGGCCCAAAGCCTGTGCTCCTTCCATTATTCCAGGCTGCCTTAAATATCAAATAGAGCGTTAGTGTTCCAGAGTAGAAAAATATGGAACCTCTGGTCTAAACTGCCCTAAGACAGGAGCTTGTATCTATCAAAATAAATAGAGCCAATGAACAGTTAAATTAGAAGATAAAGTAAAAGTTTAAATTAAAAGTAACTTGCAGCTAAGGAGTTAGATTTAGAGATGCATAGACCTGAGTTTGAGGCCCTCTTTACTGCTTACTATTTACAAAAAAATTTTTTTTGCTAAATTATGAAAACCCTCAAGCTTCAGTTTTCTCATCTAGAGATTAAAGAGATGAAACAGCAACTTCATGGGGTTGCTGGGAGATGAACTGAGATCATTCATGCGTCTCCTCACACTTCTTGTGGGCTGGGCATTATTCTTAGCACTGGAGGTATTGCAGTGAACAAATGAAAGATTTCACCCCCATAAACTTTGCATTCTACTGAAAATATTCATTCAAATAAAGGCTTTAGCTTTATTTATTTAAAGCTCTTGCAGTGCCAGATGCATAACAAAATTAACAAGTATTCACCATTATTGTTCTGTTAGTACACTCCAGCCCAGTGCTTCTCAAAGTGTTGTGTGAAATCTCCCTAGGATATTTCAGAATGCAGATTCTGAAATTTGGTAGCTCTAGAGTGGAACCTGAGATTCTGCATTGCTAGCTCCCCAGCGCTGCTGCTGCTGCTGCTGCTGCTGCTGCTGCTGAGTCCACACTTAGAGTAGCAAGGGCAGAACAATCACGACTTGCTTCCAGTAGGATGCTGAGGAACCCCTTCACTTGATAACTTTGTGATGCAAAAGAGATCCATATCCTGTTCCCAGAGATACTGAAAGGTTCAGGTTCATAGTACTTCCTTTCCCCCAATTGCCAATTAAGTCACAATCTGTAGGAGAAAAACCCAATACTCCAAATCACAGCAACTGCCTTTTTTTTTTTTTTTTACAAGGTCTCTTGCCTTGTGCAGTGGCTCATGCCTGTAATCCCAGCACTTTGGGAGGCTGAAGCAGGTGTTTGAGATCAGGAGTTTGAGACTAGCCTGGCCAACATGGTGAAACCCGTGTCTGCTAAAAACACAAAAATTAGCTGGTTGTGGTAGTATATGCCTGTAGTCCCAGCTACTGAGGAGGTTGAGGCATGAGAATAGCTTGAACCTAGGAGGCAGAGGTTGCAGTGAGCCAAGATTGTACTACTGCACTTCAGCCTGGGTGACAAAGAGAGACTTTGTCTCAAAAAAAAAAAAAAAAAAAGGGTCTTGCTCTGCCACCCGGATGGAGTGCAGTGGCATTATCACAGATCATTGCAGCCTCTACCTCCCATACTCAACTGATCCTTCTGCCTCAGCCTCCTGAGTAGCTGGGGCTACAGGGATGTGTCACCACGCCCAGCCACTTTTAAAAAATTTTTGAGACAGGGTCTCACAATGTTGCCCAGGCTGGTCTCAAACTCCTAGCCTCAAGTGATTCTCCTGCCTCAGCCTCTCAAAGTATTGAGATTACAGGCATGAGCCACCATGCCTGGCTTGCTTGCCACTTTTTAAACATGATTTCATTTCATCCCCATTGCAACCTTGATGAGAAGGGTATTGCTATATTCACTTTATTGGTGGGGAAACCAAAGTGTGGTTTAACTTGCCCAGTGAGTGACTGGGAGTAGAATAAAGGTCTGTTGGTCCCAAGAATGACACTCTGGGAGGGATTGTGGCCACAGGGGCAATAATTCCTCAGGATCTACGTCTGCCAACTTTTAAAGAAATAAACATGGATGCCAGGGAAGACTGACTGGCACAATTTAAGAGCTGATTATAGACAAGACTGCTGAGATAGATGAAATTAAAAATAGGTAAGGGATGAGTGATGCCTGTTTTGGGAAATGTCCTGGACAGAGAAGACAGATTCTCTCAGTTTGTGTGTGATTATTTTCATCTACTATAAAAATTTATCAATATCTCAGTTTCTCAGTGATTCCCCCACCCCCACCCAAATGCCAGGATTGTGCAGCTAAAAAGCTAAAGGGCTTTTCCCACATTATCTTTAGCTGAACACAGATGCCCAGGCTTTGTATCAGAGCATGATACTCAACAATCTTATTAATTGCTTCTTATCTCTGGATTCGTTTCTAATAAAGTGTTTATGACATTCCAATCAATGGTAAGATTAATGAACTTGCAACTGTTTTGTATTCTGATCATTTGGCACGTTGACCTGAAAGAGAAGGTACATTTATTAGCAAAAAGTTTTCTCAAAAATTCTCTGAAGGGAGGTATTTTTGTGCCAGATTAACAACCAACCAATGTGCCAGATTAGACCAAAAAATGTTTTAAATCCTATTTTCAGGTTCTTCGCACAGAATAGAGAAGTAAAAAGCAAAGTAAAGAAAAACAAAAAGATGAATAAAACCTACAATCCCTTGCTGTAATTTCAGTAGCTGAAGTTGGTAATTAATTTAACAATTATTTATTGAGTGACTACAATGTGCCATACACTTTGCTAGTTCAGGGAAGATGCTAGGAAACAAGACGGATGGATAACCACCTGGAAAGAGCATGTATGTTGGTTTTCACGTCTATACACTGTGTAGTTAATATACATTATTTAACTTAATTCCTACAACAATTTTATAAGAATGGTTATCTCACTATATAGATGATAAAACTGAGGTTAAGGAAGTTTAAATCCTTGATCTAGGCTTGCATCTTCATTAAGTTGCCAGACTGAGGTCTGTCTGACTTGAACATGCACCCCTGGAATATATTGACAACGTTGGTTTACAGTGCCTTAAGCTTCCTATTTTTAGACTTGCTTTTCCTGCCTTCACTCTCCCCCCCTCACTCCACTTATTCCTCTCTCCTGATAAATGGATTAATTGTGAGTCAGTGACTTATAATTTTACCACTTTCAGCATTATTATTATTATTAGACGGAATCTTGCTCTGTTGCCGAGGCTGGAGTACAGTGGTGCAGTCTCAGCTCACTGCAACCTCTGCCTCCTGGGTTTGAGCGATTCTCCTGTCTCAGCCTCCCAAGTAGCTGGAATTACAGGCATGTGCCACCATGCCTGGCTAATTTTTGTATTTTTAGTAGAGACAGGGTTTTGCCATGTTGGCCAGGCTGGTCTCAAACTCCTGACCTCAGGTGATTCGCCTGCCTTGGCCTCCCAAAGTGGTGGGATTATAGGTGTGAGCCACCATGCCTGGCCAGCAGCATTATCTTTTGATAGAAGACCTCAAAGAGAGGGAGTTACTTGGCAGTGGCAGCAGAAGGTAGTAGTAATAGTAGTGGTAGTTTGCATAGCTTTGATATTTGCCGAGGGCTTCACATACCTATTTCCCCTGAGTCTCTATCATAGCATCTTTATGAAGTGAGTAGTAATATTATCCTCATATTGGAGATGAAGAAACAAAGGCTCCCAAATTACTTGTTTACATAGTAGAAATAAGATTCAAGTCCAGATTTACAGACTGCAAATCAAGTAGATGTGTGAAAGTGTTTCATAAATTACAGAAGGTTCTGCCAATGTTTGTGCAAATGTTTCATTGAAAAGCACCCTTTTCATTGTGTGAAAATGTGGTTATGTGGCCAATAAAGTTGGCTTACTCTTGGCTGCTTTTAAGAATGAGTCAGGGGTAGGAGCAGGAATTTTACGAGTTAAGATTTGGTTCTAATCATACTGTATGTGATTGTGTAATTCTTTACTCTGCATAAATGTGATTCAGGCTTTAGCCTTTTCAATATTGCACCAAACACTGTATTTTGGAATTCAGAACCTACAAGGTAGAGATACCATAATAGATATCGATGATATCGATAGATATCGATAATCAATTCCAGCATTATCTACTGGTGCTGCTTTGTGCAAACACAGCCTCATGAACTCAATTCTCTTGGTCTGGAAACTAATATCCATCAGTCATATACCAGAGGAAACCAAACAGATTGGTGAAAGTTGGGGCAACTGAGTATTTTCCAAAGTGTATTTGGAATTCTGTTCTTGACTCTGATTTTGAGGTTTTGGCTTCACTGTAGGTTTTAATGTCAACCACCTGGACATTGCTCCCCGCTATGCCAGCATTCTCATGGGGATCTCAAATGGAGTGGGAACCCTTTCTGGAATGGTCTGTCCCCTCATTGTTGGTGCAATGACCAGGCACAAGGTAAAGGTCTCCTTTGTGGCTGTGGGTTACAGTATCAGAGGACAGGAGCACTACACAAACTTGGGATTTCAAGGCTCTACTGCAGTCTGTAAATGTGTATGTCCTTGACCTTGACTGAGTCAGCTGAATTCTTTTTTCTTTCTTTCTTCTGATTTTCAAATTATTGCTTATCAAAGGCACCAAGGCTAATTGTATTTTGTTCTATGTTTCCTCAATTGAGGAATAAAAGTCTGGAAGGAGGGTGTGGGCCATAAAAACTATTTAGAGACACAAAGAAGAAACTGAGGCAGTCAACCCAGGATAAATGAGTTATTGAAGTTTGTTTCCTCATTCTCAGTGACTAAACTTTATAGCCTATTTCCATCCATTGCTTAGCATGTTTCAGCATGTAAAGATGAGTGCTGTTATACTTCCTAGTTAAGAATAAAATAAACAGGACATTAATAACCCACCCAGTTGTTACTGAGCCTTTGTGATTTTAGACTAGGGTGGGTGGTAGAGGAAGATCCATCCAGAGTTCACTCACAGCCCATGTGATTTCTTTATCTTTGTCATTGAAAAGTCTTGAGATGCTGATTTCTGCAAATAATTCTTTGATACCATGGAATTTTTTCCCCCAACTATTTTCTTAGTTGGATTGCCTATTATAAATACACCTTCAGAAGTTTTTTGAGCTTCTTGCGGAAGAAAGTGTGAGATAAATTTTCCTACTTTTTGACAGAAAAGGAAGGTAGGATTTTATAGCCAGAGAATTCATGTTTTCCCTCTTTGTTCATGAAATGATAGGATTGATAAGATGACTATTAAATCCAAGATATCTTCCCCCAGTCTTAGACACAAATTCTCATTATTTTTGATATACTTTTTTTTACACTTTAAATATGATTATAAATAAAATTCTTGTCAGTCAAGGGTGAGAACTTTAATGGCTCAAATATTGTTATGTATCCAAAAACAAGCAAGAAGGAGACTTCTGATACTTAAAATGGTGGTTTCCTAAAACAAGTTTAATTTAGCTGACTATGTGAAAGGAAACCCGATTTGCATATTCAAAAAGCTATGCAATGGTGCTGCATGTATTAATATTTTTATATGTTGTTTATTTTAAAATATATTTTCTAAATTTAAAAAATACATAGTTATTGTCATGTCTAACTTTCATATTCATTGTAGTCTTAAATTACTTGCTTTTTTTGTGTGTGTGTGACAGAGTCTTGCTCTGTCGCCAGGCTGGAGTGCAGTGGTACAATCTGGTCTCACTGTAACCTCCACCTCCCGAGTTCAAGCGAGTCTCCTGCCTCTGCCTCCCAAGTAGCTGGGACTACAGGCATGCACCATCATGCCCAGCTACTTTTTGTATTCTTAGTAGAGATGGCGTTTCATCATGTTGGCCAGGATGGTCTCCATCTCCTGACCTCGTGATCCACCCATCTTAGCCTCCCAAAATGCTGGGATTATAGGCATGGCCACTGTGCCTGGCCTTAAGTTTCATTTTTGAAGTTTTTCTTTTAAATTAGGTTTGAATCCTAGATGGTGCTTCTGACACATGTCCTCCCCGCCAGGGAGCAGAGGAGCATCGCCTTCCACGTGGGCAGGTGCTTTTTCCCAGCAGTAGCCTTGAGGACATACTGGTAATCTCTGGTTTTAGTTAAAACATAAATAATTGGCACTTTATTTCCTTATTTAGACCCGTGAAGAATGGCAGAATGTGTTCCTTATAGCTGCCCTGGTGCACTACAGTGGTGTGATCTTCTATGGGGTCTTTGCTTCTGGGGAGAAACAGGAGTGGGCTGACCCAGAGAATCTCTCTGAGGAGAAATATGGAATCATTGACCAGGATGAATTAGCCGAGGAGACAGAACTCAACCATGAGAGTTTTTCGAGTCCCAGAAAGAAGATGTCTTATGGAGCCACTGCCCAGAATTGTGAAGTCCAGAAGAAGGAATGGAAAGGACAGAGAGGAACAACCCTTGATGAGGAAGAGCCAACATTCTACCAGAATGAAGAGAGAAACTTCCCAGCTACATCCTAATGTCTGAGGGGCACTTCTGTCTTCTCCTTACTTTAGAACCAGAAAGTATCCAAACCTATTGCCTTTCTTGTAGCCCAGCTTGTCAGAGGTCCAAATATGGGGAGGGGAGAAGATCTAACCAGCAACAGGGAAAAGAGAAATATTATCTTTCAACGGCACGCATAGGTAAAAAGCTGCGCTCAGTTGGTAAAATTGTTGATCATACATCTTTTTTGAATTGACAGTTGACCCTTCTCTCAAAGAGCTGAACTTATTCAGAAATGAATGACTAGAAGAAAAAGGGGACAATACCATGTTGTTCAAAGAAACATTGAAGGAAATGGGGATATTTGGCCAGAAGGAATGTAAACAATAGCTGCCACCACATCTCTAGGGTAGCCAGGCAGAGGACGGCCTCATATGCCCAATGAACCCCACGTCGTGGCAGGTGCTGTATAAACACTCTTATGTAATCTCTGCACCTTTATGACACACATTTCTTATCCCATTTTACAACCAAGGAAACTAAAGCAACAAGAAATGAACTTGCCCAAGGTAATCTGCCAGGGTCAGTGCTGAGATTGTTGAAGCCCCCAGTAGATGGCAGTTCTAGGGAAGAAGATTTCCACTCAGTGTAGGGAAGACGTTTGTAATAATGAAAACTGAAAATGGAGTAATTGTGAGTAACTCACCATTTTCATAGGTGTTGGGGAAGGGAAACATTTTGGTTGATGAGGCAGAGGGGATTCAAATGTGTGAGAGGCTAGATCCAAAGACCTTTAATGTCCTGTGTTATCTGAAGAGTCAAATGGTTCTGTGACTCCATAGTTTTTAAAGTAATGAGGGTCACAGACTACATCAGAGATTCAAATAGGTTTTTTTTTTTTTAAAGCTAAACAAGAGAGCCACATTTTTAGAAATCTGATGGTCAAAATGGCTGAAAGCAGTAAACAAGAGATTGGCTATTAAGTTTCAATCTTCCATAATGTTAAGAATGTAGCTAAATGATGTCCCAAATTACTTATAAACATTTAAGGCATTTAATAATTTAAGAAGTAGGTTAATGTTTTTTCTTAAGTAAAATTCTCCTGAAAGAATTTTCTATTTAAAAAAAATGTATCTTTAGCCTTTTTTTTTTTTTTTTTTTGCTGGAGATTGTATTAGGAAGTTTCATCAGATTATATAAAATTATGATTTTATATCAAAAGTATTCATAATGACTCTATTTGGAATGATATTCAGGGAAATCACAATAATATAGTAGTAATTATACAGGGAAATACTAGAATGAAAACATCTGGGACAATTAGACCTATAGTTACGGTTGAAAAATTTACCTTTGATCGCATAAGGTAATTACATGGATACTTTTAGATATATTTAAATTTTTAATGTTGGCATCCAAAGGGTTATTTGAAATTAAAATTATTTTCCTGTTCACTGGTTTTGAAAATTTTATTTCTACTTTTGGAAGAAAAATATAATGTGGAAAAAATTATAGATTTACTTGTAGTTTATTAATGTAAAATTTTTTTTTCCTAATTTCTCCCACATATATTTCTGGTCCCCAGTTATACTAGCTGAGTTATAGTGTGTTTTATAAATGGAATAATCTTGGGGAAAAATTGTGACTCTTCATTAAATAATATTCTTTATGTCACTAGCATACAATTTATGTTAGTAGACATTTTAAAATCTCTTTAATGAGTGAATCCATGCAAGCTTCATAGAACAGTTGTTAGCATGCAGAACATGCTCAAGTAAATAGTTGTCACTATCATCATCATCTTCTAACATTTTTGGACTTTTCAGTTGAAAAGAAAACGTGCTATGTAATTTTTATCCATTATCCCCAGAACTTATTGTGAAAGTTGTGATGTTTTCTAAGTAAAATAAGAAATAAAAATTTAGCAATTTATGATAGCCAGTGTTTTATTTTGTGTGTGTGTGTGTGAATTAAGTCAAATAATTGTATTTAAAAAACTCATGATAATCCTTAAGGTAGTAGTATTACATATTGTGACACAAAGTTGTATTTATCACATTGCTTGAAGTTGGTGCCATGTGCAGAAAATCTACATTTTTCCCATATCTTGCCTTTATAATATGTATTTTTTTAAAAATGGAGTCATGGCTCAAGGTGTTAAGAACTAGAAAATATATTATTTTGTTGTGATGGGTTTTTCTCTGTGTAGGTTGCAATGGATAAATTATTAAATTTTAACACCAGACAGATGTCATTTACAAATCATTGTACATTTGTACATTTGTACATTGTACATTTTGCTGCAAATGTCCATTTGTAGGTTAACTCATGGGTGCAACCCATGGATTCTAGCAGGAACGGAAGGAGGCCTGTAGGTGTGGGGTTCTTGAGACAAGAAAGATCTGATGATTCTTTCCAAACAATGAAAGTTTTCGAAATTCCTTAATATGACAAGAAAAATTAGTATTAAAGAAATAATGGCCCATTTGTTATCCATGTCTGGATATTAAATTCAACAGGTAAAAATTGGAACCTACTATGTGTGTTTCTATTTCACCCTGCCTCCTCCCAACCTCAATAAATCTGGTTTTCTTTCTCTATTTCTTATCTCAGTTAGTCACATCATCCTTTTGCTCAAGCTAGGATTCTTAGAGTCATCCTTGACTTCAAGTTTTTTCCCCTTCTATCTCTCTTCTCTGCCAAGTTCATGTAATTTAATTTTCAGTCTGTAGATCCATGTCTTACATCAGCTTGGGAAACTCTCAGCCATTACCTCCTAATATATTGCATTTGCTCCATTCTCTCTCTACTGTTTTTCTAGGCATTCAGTTAAATGTATTCTAGACTATGTAGTTCTCTGATCACCTGTTCTGTATTTTCCAATGTGTTGCCTCTTTATATGTCATACTGGATATCTTCTCCTGACTTATTTTTCAGTTCTTTATCTCTCTCTTCAGTGAGGTCTAATCTGTAAAAATCCATCCATTGTGTTCTTAATCTTAGTGATTATATTTTCAGTTCTAGAATTTTTATTGGTTCTTTTCCATTTCTGCTGTGTGTTTCAAAAAATATTTTTAGCTCTCTGCTGAAATTTTCAAACCTGTATTTTATTTTCTGGGACATAGTAAGCTAATTGTTTTAAAGTCTGCTCAGTGTCAATATGTGGAGACCACGTTATTCTCTTTCTTTTTTTTGTTCTGTTGGTTTTGCTGGTCCTTATTCATACTATCTTAACTGCATCTATGCCTGGTTTTCTTTGATTTTGTCAGACACTGCATTTGAAAAATTGTTTGCAAAAATAATTGTAGCAGTTTTAGCCTTGAAATAGTGCTTCCTCCTTCCTCTTCCCCTTCCTCCCCTTCCCCTTCCTCCCCTTCCCCTTCCTCCCCTTCCCCTTCCTCCCCTTCCCCTTCCTCCCCTTCCCCTTCTTCCCCTTCCCCTTCCTTCTTTCTTCCTCTTCTTTTTCCTTTCCTTCTGGGAGGTTTTTGTTTGCTTCTTTCATGAGCCTAAGGGTATTAACCATCTGGGATCACCTGAGTCCAGTTGCAGGGCCTGAGGTATTCTGGGCTACCCAGATGATTTGAAGCTGGACAACAGGATGTATGAAGGCTCTTTTACTTCCTGTTCACCCTACTGCTAGAGCATAGCACTTCAGGGTCCCAAGCCACACTACAATGTTTTTACTGGGGTCCAACTTTTGTCCCCATAGCAGGCCATCAAAAACACTGCTTAGCCATCAAACACTGGCTTTGTCAGAATTAACAAATGCTCCCAGGAGAAAAGTGGCCTCAAATCTCAGACTCACTTCTCTGAATTTTCATCTTCTCTCAGATGTCAGATGGTAGCCTGGAAATGTTTCACTACCGTGTTGGCTTTCCAATGCTTTTGAGCAGAATTTTAAAAAATAATTTGTTTTTTTTTGGTTCAACCTTCCTAGGAAGGTTGGTCTGAATTACCTAGTCTGCCATTAACAAACACTGAAATATCTTTTAACTTCACAAGTTCCCTCAAATTAATCTACCTCCTTAGGGATAGTGTAGTAATAAATTATACTTAGACCTCAGTGGTTTAATATAGCAAATGTTTAGTTCTCTCTTGTGTTACAAGTTGAATGTGGGTTGGTTGGGGTCGGGTAGAGTGGAGGCTTGTTCTAGACAGTCACTCAGGTATCCAGGATGTATTTTCTCCATTTCACCATCTTGTAGTCAATTACTGGGAACACATAAATTCTGATATCACCATGAAAGGGAAGGGAAAAGGAGGCACACTGGGTTTTACTGATTCGCTTGGAAAGAATCACTTTTGGTCCCAGTCCATTGACCTACAATAGCCACATAGCCCCAACCTAACTTCAGGGGTGGCTGGGAAACAAAAGGGAACATGTAGATTGCCAAGCAAGCATGAATTACAGCTTCCCTTCAGCTCTAGCATTGATTCAGGGTCTTATGAGCTTTTACTTAGCATGTTGAAATAGTTTTCTAACCCCAATTGTCATAAATGATGTAAACCTGCTGTGTCATTCTGAGAGATTGGAACTAGGTTGTAAGGAGCAAATCTTTGTAGGGAAAGGGGCCATAAGCTTCCTCCAGAGAAGATCAGGGGCCTCAAAGATATCAATTCCCTGGAATAAAGTAGATTCTTGCCTGATTCTAACTTGAATTAATAACCACATGGGCCAAACTGAAGAGGCAGGGAACTTGATTTTTCCTTTCGATTGCATGTAGTACCGTATCCCAGGCCTTATACTAAGTCCTTTCCATACATAATCTCATTTAGTTATCAAGGCAACCCAATGAGAAAGAGTTAATGATTTCTTCTTCCCAATCATTTATTAATAAGTAAATGGTATTTTAGAGCAAAATTTAAAGTCGGGTCCCTAGAGGCCATGTTTTAATCTTAATTCTTAATTAAGACTAATAATCTATTCTTAATTTTTAAATTCTTTATTTAACCATAAGTCTAATTAAGATCAAACTCATTTTAATCTAATCTTAATTAAATCGTAATCTTAATTCTTAATCTTTAATCTGTTCTCTATGGCTTCTCCTCACCAGCAGTAATTCCAGACAGTGGTGTTCTGAAAGTCAAGAGTGTCCCAGTTATTTCAGTGAAATATGATCAAAGTGTTAGAATGAGCCCTGACAGTTTACTCTAGACCCAAGGAGATAGGGACAGATGAAAAACCAGATGACTGTGTGAGATCTCTCTTTTCATCAACTGCTGGATGGCAGTAGGACTTCAGAACCAGGGGCCTCTGTATTTCCCCTATTTCCCTAGCTACACAGATAGGTAAGATAGGAAAGTTGAACCCAATGCTTACTGGTTATGTTTGTGTTGAGTGGGTATTGGTTTGCAAGGGGCTGATTTTTTCCCAGGAATCCCAAGTATAGACACAACAAACATTATCCAGCCACACAGTACATGCCTTGCGCAGACTGGGTGCTCAACCAATATGATCTTCAAAATCTGATGTGGGGTTTAAGGAGATTATGCTGGTGATGGCACTGAGGTTGTCTTGTGAAACATGGCCCATTAAATGCAGTCATTTCTATCAGCTTTCTAAAATTAAAATTAAAAAACACATAAACTTGCCAGGACAAAGTGAAAGAGGGAGAAAAATCACATTTAGAAAGCTAAATGTGGATGAATGAGTCTTAACTGACTTAACCAGAACTGAGTGAAAAAGAAGAAAGCTCTTTCATGTTACTGTACCCAAGAAAGCTTTAAAATGGAAGGTACCAGCACCAGGTCCCTCTGGAGGACAGGGTGAAGAGAGTGGAGTCAGGTTGGAGGAGGAGGACTGAGAGATAAGGATTGGTTGAAAGTTAACATTACCAGATTTAGCAATGCTGTTGAAAGTGCACGTAAGAAAGCAGTTATTACCCCAGAGTCTCTCTCTCACCAGCTCAATCAAGAAACTGCCCCTCCCCATACCTAGTGGAAAACAGGAGGTTCATTTTCTGGACAGGGACACTCTGGATGCAAGAACAGCTATCATAGCTGAGTATCGGCTCCAAAAGCTAGAGAGTTTAGTCCATTTTTGTTTACTGATGTATCTCAAGTATCTAGAGATGCCTGGCAGTGGCCACCTGGTAATTATTTGTCAAATGCATGCATGAATGAATGAACCTTATTAAACACAAGGAAATTAATTAAAAGTTTGCATACTGAACAATGAAAACTTCCAGCTGCCTTTGTAGGCTGAGCTTCCAAAATGCTGCCAGTCAGAATCATATTCCCTAGGCAGGAGTTTATAGGATTCATGGGATGAGTGGTGGGAACTCACATATAAGTAAAAGGGCTTATAGCTATTGACATCTGGGGGTTTCTCTATCAAAATTAACTGGTCCTTGCCAGTCACTCCCTGTGGGACCTACCCACCAAGCCCTGTCCAAGTAAATGAATTCATTCATTCATTTACTTATTCATCCAACAAGTTTTTTATTTTTGAAACAGGATTTCACTCTGTCATCTAGGCTGGAGTGCAGTGACACCATCGTGGCTCACTGCAGCCTCAACCTCTTGGGCCCAAGTGATTCTCCCACCTCAGCCTCCTGACTAGCTGGGACTACAGGCACATGCCACCATGACTAGCTAAATTCAACAATTATTTAGCACCAATAATGAGCATCTAATGTTCTAGGCACTAGGGCTAGAAAATAAGTAAACAAACTAGGTCTCTGCTCTTATGGAGCTTATATTCTAGGGGAAGACACAAAGAATAAGGCTGTTGATGAGTAAAACCAGGACACAGTATGTCAGTGCTAAGTGCTGAGAACAAACATAAAACCAGGTAGGGAGGTGGGGAACATGAGGAATGATGTGTTAGGTCAAGTGTCCAGGGATAATGTGACCTTTGAGTGGAGAACTGAAGGCAGTGAGGAAGCAAGTCAGGTGCATTTTGGGGGAAAGGGTTCCAGGCAAAGGAAAAAACAGGGGCAAAGGCCCTGAAGCAGGGACATGATGGCCATATTTAAAGAACACTAAGTCCCTTAAAGTATTCAGGTTCTGGACATGTTTCAAAGGAAGAGGAAACATTTTCTGAGAGGCAGAAGACTGGGGAGGAGCAGGGCAATACTGGGGGAAGAAACCAGGAATTTTGACTTGTTCGATTTTGGAGTTTTCCTTGCCTATTGATATCTCAGTGGCAATGTCCAGTGGGCAGTGGAAATACAGTCTAAGATTCAGGCCAGAAGTCAGAGCTGGAGCTGTACATTGGTGAGTCACCATCACATCACATAGTTGGTCTGTAAAGTCAGGAGACCAGATGAGATCATCAAGATTCCAGTGCAAAGAACATGACTCAGCCGTGGGGACACTCCAACATAGAGCCATCAGGAAGATGAATAGGAGCAAGTAGAAGAGATAGAAAAAGGGAGATGGGGGTGCGGGTGATGAAACCCCAAGAGAGTGGTGTCCTGTGACCAAGTGAAGCAAGTGTGGTGTGGAGAAGAACATGGTCCACGTGTCAAAGCTTTTGCTAGGTCAAGGAAGATGAGGCCTGACGATGAGCCATTGGATTTAGCAACAGGGAGATCATAGGTGCCTTAACAGGGGCAGTTTTAATATAGTGGTGATGACAAAAACCCTAAATGAGTTTTTGTCAAGGGTGAGCTTTTTATTGTCTTCTTACTTATAAACAGACAGCCAAGGATTACCAGATAGTTTGGGGAAGTTTCCAATATGAAAGACAGAGACCAACACAAACAGGAAGAAAGGTACTTGGAGGAAACCAGACATCACAGGGAATAGAACAAACCTGAATTTCAAAGAGAAGAAACGATACTGCATGCATGAGACAAAAGTAGAATTCTAGTTTCAAAAAAGGAAGATACATTCAGAGGAGACGAGATTGGGCTAGGGAGAATCTTGAGTCTAGGAGGTCAGTTAGGAGTCTATTACAATAATTTAGAAATGAGGGCATAGACTAGGATTCAGGGGATAGAAATGGGAAAAGAGGCTTTTTATAGATAACCTAAAAAAAACATCTTTTTCTAACTGGGTGTGGTGGATCACACCTATAGCCCCATCTTGGGAGGCCTAGGCAAGTAGATGGCTTGAGGCCAGGAGTTTGAGACCAGCCTGGGCATCATAGTGAGAACTCATCTCTACCACAAAATTTTAAAAATTAGCTGGGCATGGTGATGCATGATTGTGTCTCAGCTACTTCGGAGGCTGAGCGGGGAGGATTGCTTGTGCCTAGGAGTTTGAGGCTGCAATGCACCATACCACTGCACTCTAGCCTGGACAACAAAGTAAGACCTTGTTGAGGGGAAAAAAAAAAATGAGGGAGAACACCTCCCTTTTTTTCCTAAAAAATGTAATATATGCTTCTTGCAGAAAAGTTTCAATATATAGAAAAGTGTATTGAAGGGAATAAAAATAACCCTAGTATTACAGCAAATTTAATAGCTCTTGAATTCCTCAAGCAATCCTCTTGCCTCAGCACTTTCCAAAGTGCTGAAATTACAGGCGTGAGCGACCAAGCCCAGCCTCAGATTGAATAACTCTTAACATTCAGGCATCTATGCCTCCAGTCTCTTCTCTATGCCAGGGGTGTCCAATCTTTTGGCTTCCCTGGGCCACACTGGAAGAATTGTCTTAGGCCACACATAAAATACACTAACACTAATGATAGCTGATGAGCTAAAAAAAATTGCAAAAAAACTCACATTTTAATAAATTTGTGTTGGGCCACATTTAAAGCTGTCCTGGGCCACATGCGGCCCATAGGCTGAGGGTAGGACAAGCTTGCTGTATACATGCACTTTTTTTTTTTAAACAGAATTGGGATCATACCATAGCTATGGTTTCCTATCCTACTTTTTGCACTTAACCATATAGAATGTCCTCATGTATTTAAATATTCTTTGAGAACACAATTTTTAAAAATTCACATACCATAAAATGCACAAATCAGGTTTACTGCTTGGTTGAGTTTTACCTTTGTATACGTATATCTGTATAAACACTCCTCAGTGGTAACCACTGTTCTGATTTCTATTATTGTAGATTAATTTTGCCTGAACTTAAGATTCCTACAAATGGAATCATACACTATCAGCTCTTTTGAATTCTATTTATTTCCTTCAGTTAATATTTTAAAAATTGGTACATGTTTTGTGTTTATAGTAGTTCATTTTTTAATAGGATGTGTTATATTGCATTGTATGAGTGTACCAAAATTTGTTTATTTATTCTTCTATTGATGGCCACTTGAGTTGTTTCCAATTTTTGTGGGGGAGAGTATTATAAATAAAGCTTCTATAAATATTCTTGTCTTTTTGTGAACATGTTTTTATTTCTTTAGGAGCAGAATTGCTGAATCCTAGGGCAAGCGTATGTTTAGCTTTATAAGATACTACCAAACAATTTTCCATAGTGCTTGTACCATTTTACTTTTCTAGCATGTATGAATTCGAGTTCCAGTTACTCCACATTCTCATCAATGAGAACACAATTGCAATGACCAAATGGTACCCAGCTAGACCAGTTGTTAGATATTTAGATGTCAGTTGTTAGATGTTTTGGAGAGTTTCTACATTTTCACCATTATAAATAGTAGTAATGAAGTTCTTGACTATAAACCTTGACTTCAACTGTAAGAGATATTTTCAAGGGAAAATTAACCTTTCTCTTTCTTTCTTTCTCTGCTTCTTTTTTTTTTTTTTTTTTTTTGAGACAGAGTCTCACATTGTGCCTGGGGCTGGAGTGCAGTGGCGCGATCTTGGCTCACTGCAACCTCTGCCTCCTAGTGATTCTCCTGCCTCAGCCTCAAGAGTAGCTGGGATTAGAGGTGTGCACCACCATGCCTGGCTAATTTTCTGTATTTTTAGTAGAGACGGGGTTTCACTCTGTTGGCTAGACTGGTCTCGAACTCCTCACCTTGTGATCTGCCCTCCTCGGCCTCCCAAAGTGCTGGGATTACAGGCGTGAGCCACTGTGCCCAGCCCGACTTTCCATTTATATATTGTGTATCCTTCAGTAAGTAACTACTTAAATTTACTAGCAACATTAATAGAACAGATAATGTGAAAATGTAGCTGACTGAAAAACAATTTCCAGATGTCTTTCATGTGTATTTCTTCCATAGTTACATTTGAAGTGAACAGATGACTGAAATTCCAGGACCTGAAAGCACTTCAAACACAAGAATAACCCAAAGTAATAGTATCTCTATTTCTCCACTCCCCTTTCCGTTCCCTTCTCTCCCTTCCTGCTCCCTTCTTTCTTCTCCTGCTCGCTCCTCTTCTTCTCTTCTTTTCTCCTCTCTCTTCCTCTCTCTCTTCTTATCTCTCTCCCTCCCCATACTTATATTCACTCATCATGTCTGGATTTTGAAATAAAATGTGATTTAAGCCAAATCACAAAGGCATACTACTGACTTGAGAGAACTTTGACACTTTCAGCCATCTGTGTGGTAGCATTTGCAGAAACATGGCAGCTAGGCTCAGGTGAATCTACTTCCCTTTCCTCCTCAGCTTTCCCCAGTGAAGCTAAATGGCACCACCCTTTCAGCCAGGGCTCATGGCAGAGCAGGACTAACTTCCCTTATCAAAACTGGGGGAGGAGGCAGAGCTTTTCTGGTAAACCTCTCACTTTGCCACACATTTCCCATGGAAAACTGTCACAGGGAAGGAGCAGCTATTATAGTGAGATCATGAAGCCAGGTAAGCCACCGTTGTTCTGGATAGTGTTGGTGTGGGAGTAGCTATCCCAGTGCCTTGAGGAGAGACCTTCAGAATTCTCAATTTGGGGTCCATGGGATGGGTCTCCAGAAAACCCTGAGAAAATATGAACTAAACCTAAGTGTATATGTGCACATTTTCCTGAGAAGAGGGTCTATCTATACAGTAAACCCTTGAACAATGTGGGTTTGAATTGCATGGGTCCTCCTATATACAGATATTTTTCAATAAAATTTATATCAGCTGGGTGTGATGGCTTACACCAGTAATCCCAGCACTTTGGGAGGCCAAGGTGGCGGATCACGAGGTCAGGAGTTTTGAGATCAGCCTGGCCAAGATGGTAAAACCCTGTCTCTACTAAAAATACAAAAATTAGCTGGGTGCAGGGGAGGGTGTCTGTAATCCCAGCTATTCAGGAGGCTGAGGCAGAAGAATCACTTGAACCTGGGAGGCAGAGGTTGCAGTGAGCTGAGATTGTGCCACTGCACTCTAGCCTGGACAACAGAGCAAGACTCTGTCTCAAAAAAAAAAAGGTAATATCAAGTATGCCTACCCCTACCTCTCCTGCTTCCCCTTCCACTCTTCTACCTCTTTCATCTCTTCTGCCTCTGCCACCACTGAGATAGCAGACCAATCCCTTCTCTTCCTCCTCCATCTCAGCTTATTTAACACGAAGATAATGAGGATGAAGACCATTATGATGATCCACTTCCACTTAATAGTAAATAAATTTTGTCTTATAACTTTCTTAATAACATTTCTTTATCTACTTTATATTAAGAATGCACCATATAATACATATAATGTACAAAATATGCATTAATTGACTTTATGTTATTGGTAAGGCTTCGAGTCAACATTAGACTATTAGTAGTTAAGTTCTTGGGGAGTCAAAAGTTATGTGGATATTTTTGACTGTGTGAGTGTCAGTGCCCCTGATCACTACATTATTCAAGGGTCAACTGTATTCTATAGCTGTCACCATATTCTCAAAGTTGTCCAAGGGCCAAAAGAGGCTAAGATTTGCCCAGAAGGAGCTACAGATAATGTGCTAAGCTGAAGGAAACCTAACAATTATGTAGTGGCTTTGTGACCACTGCTTCAGATGCCCTTTGTGAAAAAGCCTAATTCTTTGGCTTAAGAATCTGACTTTCTCTTCTCACTTTCTTTTTTCCTCATTTAACTTCTTTGATTTATTATCTGTCATATTTCACTTGTCTCTTTCCTTCATTTGGAGTTGTCTTCTCTTTCTTGTCCTTCTCCATATCTCTCTTCTTTCTCTAATGCAATAGATAACCAGAGGAGATTGGCTTATAGTGGTGAGGTGGTCAGGTAGATGAGAACATCTCCGATTGATTCCTCTTTCATCTTTTCCCACCATTCTAAATAGTGAATATAAAATGTTAGACTTAAATAAGTAAAGTCATTTTGAAAGAGTCTGCCTAGTTTCCTCTCAATTCATGTAACATCTGACTATAATATATTATGAGGCTGAGGCGGGCAGACCATAAGGTTAGGAGATTGAGACCATCCTGGCTAGCACAGTAAAACCCCATCTCTACTAAAAGCACACACACACACAAAAAATTAGCCAGGCGCGGTGGCACGTGCCTGTAGTCCCAGCTACTCGGGAGGCTGAGGCGGGAGAATTGCTTTAACCCAGGAGATGGAGGCTGCAATGAGCCAAGATCATGCCACTGCACTCCAGCCTGGGTGACAGAGCAAGACTCCATCTCAAAACAAAAACAAAAACACAAAAACCATAGTGATGAACACCTCAAGAAGATAATGCTAACATCCTTCAGAAATTAATGGAAAATACTATGAATACTGTGAATAAATAGCCATAAAGCCTGGTTAAATCTTATTACTTAAAGAACTACTTAAAAAATAATGCTACTTATATAACCAAAGTGAATTCCATTTTTCCGAAAATCAAATAATTATGCACAACAAGGGCAAACATCTTGGCTTTTGCTAACCACAGAAATTTTTTGACAAAATAGCTTTTTATGTTTTCAGGGCGCTGGTTGTTTTAAACTTGTTTCCAAGATTGCATACCCAAAGATCATCTTTCTTTTCTTTTTTTTTTTAGTAGTTTCCACTGAAAGATCACTTTTCAATCTTTCACATTTTAAAAAAAATGATGTAATGCTTCCTTGATTATTTCAGCAGAACATAGAATCAAAATAACACAGTTTAGGGTTCTCAGATACTTCCTTTTTAATCTTCTTTAGGAACACATTTCATAATGAGTTCTGGCCTAAAATGTGATCCTGGTTTTCATCAGATTTCAAAAGTTCTATTCTCAGCTAAAATGAGGTAAAGAGTCAAATGACTTTCAGCTTTTTAATTTAATGTTTGTGGTTTCACACAGTTTTAATATGTTGGGGATAAGATTTCATTTTGAGGAGAAGTGTTTAAGGCCCCAATAGTCCAACATATCCCTGTGAGTTGTACTCTCTCTGATGGAGGCTATAATATTTTTATATTTTTCAGAAACATTGTTGAAGATCATGATTCTTATGGATAAATTCATCAATGTATTTGGGACAAAATTGGTCTTTAAAACATATAAATGTTATTTTGCTCCTTATTTAAAACTCCAAAGATGCCTGTATTGCTTATCTATCACTGCACAACACACCACCACTATTTTTATGTTTTTAGAACACAAAACTATTTGCTCACAATTCTGTGAGTCAGCAGTTTGGGTTGGGCTCAGCTAGGTGGTTGGTCTGCTGATCTCCCTTAGTCACTCTTGTGACTATAGTCATCTCAAGTTTGACTGACGTTAGGTGTACTAGACAGCCTCCCAGGCAGTTGATACTGGTTGTTGATCATGGTGCCCTGGTTCTCCTCTAAATGGTACTCATCAACTAGTTGGCTAGAATAATTTTTTTTTTTACATGATGGACTCAGAGCAGCACTGTAAGAAGAGATGAAAGCTGCAGGGCCTCAATGTCGCTTCTTCTACATTCTCTTGGTTACAGGGCCAGACCCAGTTCAAGAGAAGGAAAACAGACTTTGCCTCTTGATGAGAGCCTCAAAGTCACATTGCAGAGGAGCATCCATACAGAGATACAAAGATTGGTCATCTTTGCAAACAATGTACCATAGCTTTTCCTCACAAGTGGAATAGAAAACAAATATTTACCATGGCCTACAACTCCCCACATCACCTGATGCCTGCCTTCCTTTTCGATCTTGTATTGTTCTACTCATCATTTTTTTCACAGGCCTTCTTTCTGTTATTCAAACTTAGCCACCTTGCAGTTCCCTCTGTCTAAAGTGCTCCTTCCTTAAATCTTGGCTCCTTCCCCCATTCAGTTCTCAGTTCCATGTGATTTCCTCAGAATGCTTAAAGTTGCCTCTCCACTTTCTTAGCTTCTTTTTGTTTTATTACTGTATATACTTTTATCTATTTTATCACTCTCTGAAACTACCTTATTATTTATTTATCTTTAAATTTCGATAGGTTTTTTGGGGAACAGGTGGTGCTTGGTTACATGGATGAGTTCTTTAGTGGTGATTTCTGAGATTTCGGTGCACCCATCATCCAAGCAGTGTACAGTGTACCCATTGTGTAGTCTTTTATCATTCATCCCCTCCTACCTTTTCCCCTCAGTCCCCAAAGTCCATGGTATCATTCTTATGCTTTTGCATCCTCATAGCTTAGCTCCCACTAATAAATGAGAATATATGATGTTTGGTTTTCCATTCCTGAGTTACTTCACTTAGAATAATGACCTCCAATTCCATCCAGGTTGCTGCAAATGCCATTATTTTATTCCTTTTAATGGCTGAGTAGTATTCCATTATATATATATATATATATATGTGTGTGTATACACACACACACACACACATATATATCTGTATATGCATATATATGTGTGTGTGTGTATATATATATATATACACACACACATATATATCTATATACCATTTTTTCTTTATCTACACATTGGTAGATGGGCATTTGGGCTGGTTCCATATTTTTGCGACTGCAAATTGTGAATTGTGCTGCTATAAACCTGCATGTGCAAGTGTCTTTGAAATTGCCTTATTAAAAATATGCTTATTGCTTATTTTCCTACTAGGATATGAGTTCTATCAAAGCTAGGGCTTTTTCTGTTTTGTTCATTTTTTCTATGTACAGGGACTAAAAGAGGCCTATAATAATGGTTCTCAACATTACCTATACTTTGGAACCACTCTAAGGGTGCACCCAGGCAGCCCTCCAGACAATTGGTGGTGCCAGGTGATCTCAATGTGCAGCTAAGATTAAGAACCACTGGCCTTGCCTGAAAAACTTTATAGAAGAGATAGAACCAGGACTAAGTCTTAGAGAGAATGTAAGACTTCAACAGGTGGAGGAAAGGCAGCCTTCCTGTCAGGGTGGGCATAGGAGAAACAAAGAGGATAGGACACAGAAGTTGCACAATGAGCAATGCCAAGAAAAGGCCTATAAACCTGATTTAGTGAGCAGTTGCTACCTCGATTATTCTTCCTGAATTTTCCAAGCATGCTCTGATTTGAAATACTTTATTCCATTTTCCACTTAAACCAACAAAACATCTTTTAACATTTCAGCATCCAAACTCCATTTCTTTTTTTTTTCTTCTTCTTTTTTTGAGATAGGGTCTTACTCTGTTGCTTAGCCTGGAGTGCAGTGGCAAAATCATGGCTCCAGCAGACTCCACCTCCCAGGGCTCAAGCAATCCTCCCAGCTCAGCCTCCCAGGTAGCTGGGACTACAGTCATACACCACCATGCCTGACTAAATTTTTGTAGAGACGGGGTCTCAGTTTATTGCCTGGGTTCAAGTGATCCTCCCACCTCAGCCTCTCAAACTGCTGAAATTATAGGCGTGAGCCACTGGGCCTGACCACCAAACTCCATTTTAAATGCCTGGAGGAAGCCACTCTTTCTGTTAAATTGATCAATGTTAGTGTTTACCCAGAACAATTTCACTCAAAAGAGCAAGGCCACCCTTTTCTTATAGCTGTAACACTACTGAGCCATCATCAGGGTTTGTGACTTGCTTCTTTCTTCCCAATGCCTCTCAGATCTACCTGTAACTTTCTGTCCCCATTAAAATGAGCCATTTCCACTTTACTGGATAAATGTACCAGCCTGGCTGGGGTTTCTAGCTCTTTCCTCTTCCTGTCTCTAATCTCCAATCTGTTCTAACAGACCAATCATAAGACATCACTCTCATCTCTTCTGTGCCCTCCTTAAGAATCTAGAGTGGCTTCCTCCAGGCATTTCCCATATCAGGGAGTATATTTTCTGAAGAAAAATACAGGAATTATCACCTGTTGTATGCAGTTTATTTGGTAGAAAAAAACTTTGAAAACTTGGAATTTATGTGTAGGAGGTATGGGAGCAAAAGGGAGAGTACCTAGTGGTGAGAAATTTGGGGACAACTACTCTAAACAGCTGCCTAAGAGGGTCTTGATTAGAGCTGTTGGTTAATTGCTGAGAAATTCCAGGAAAAAAAAAAAGCTGCATTCTAAACAAACGTTTATCAGCACATAACATTTGACTAGTCTGTTCAAAGGTTCCTGTTGCAACTCATTTTGGCAGCACTTGTGTAAAACCAAGGTAGAGCAGTAAGTGACAAAGGTTTTATTTATCTCCTGTTATTATCTGTTGACTTTTAAAGGGCTCAATAACGAACAGCTGCAGATTAGCTAACCCATGGGAAAGGGTGAAGCAATGTCTTGTGAGGCCCAAG
Source organism: Cacajao melanocephalus (assembly GCA_963573385.1). Classification (NCBI taxonomy): domain Eukaryota; kingdom Metazoa; phylum Chordata; class Mammalia; order Primates; family Pitheciidae; genus Cacajao; species Cacajao melanocephalus. Next base: position 3,132 of record CAUYLG010052422.1, on the reverse strand, counting down.
GTTCCCGTCAGCCCCCTTGGAGCCCTCCAAGCCAGTCAAGGTCATGGGCTTATATTGGGAGAGAACACCTCAATAACCCTTTTATTGTAGGGCTGTGTGAATGAGGCGCAAAGAGCAGAAGGAACTATTTAAAGCCACACTGTTAAATAAGAATCTGGCCAATGTAAAATGAAATTACTAATTTGAGAGACTTCACATTAATTGTGCTCTGATCAAACCAGACACTTTCTGTATGTTATATCATCTCTTCAGTACTGCAATCTTGTAATACGAGTATTATTTTTCCCATTTTATATTCAAGAGACCTGAGACTCACAGACGCCAAGTATTAATGTCTTGCCCAAGGTCCCAAGTAAATAGCAGAACTGGGATTCCAATGTAATTATCTTTGACTATGAAAATCTTTTATCAATTTTTTGAATCATAGTGTCTCCAAATGGAAAAAATTTCTTTCTGTATAGGCCTCATAGTTCCTGTTCTTTGGAATTTACAAACAATGAGGATGATGATAGTAATGATAGCAACAACTTACATTTGCTGGGTGTCTACCAGTAATAGCAGGCATTATTGTAGCTTCTGGGAATACATAAGTGAATAGAAGAAAGAAAAATTCCTGAATATAATATATAAGCAATTTCTGTAGTTTTTTTTTAAAGGGTGGTCAGTGTGATGAGGAAAATTAATAAAGCAAGATAAGGGGTAATGAAAGTATTTGAGAGTGTGGCAAGTTCAAAAAGGAGAATCAGGGAAGGTTTTGCTAAGAAGGTGATACTGGAGCAAAGACCCGAGGGACATAAAGATGCAGATATCTAGGGTGAAATCTTTGAGGCAGACAGAAGAGTTTGTGTAAAGGCCCTGAGGTGGAGACACACCCTGTGGATTTGAGGACACCGAGATGATTCCTGTAACTAGAATGATTACAGTAAAAGGGAGAATGGTGGGACATGAGGTCAGGCGACATGGGGGCTAGATTGTGTGGCGCCTTGTAAGCCATGGTAAAGATGTTGGCTCTTAATTCCTTATGAAAGGAGGGAATCTTTGCAGGATGTTGGGCAGGGTAGAGATGAGATGTGGCTTCCAAATTAAAAGTATTCCTCTGCCTGTTGTGTTGAGGAAAGTCAAGGGTGAGAAGTGGACAATGAGACCACATAGAAATCTATTTCAAAAATCTAGATGAGGCCGGGTGTGGTGGCTCACGCCTGTAATCCCAACACTTTGGGAGGCCGAGGTGGGCGGATCACCTGAGGTGAGGAATTCACAACCAGTCCGGCCAACATGGTGAAATCCCGTCTCTATTAAAAACACAAAATAAGCCAGGTGTGGTGGCACACGCCTGTAGTCCCAGCTACTTAAAAGGTTGAGACAGGAGAATCACTTGAACCCCGGAGACAGAGGCTGCTGTGAGCTGAGATCGTGCCACGGCACTCCAGCCTGGGTGAGACAGAGCGAGTCTCTGTCTCAAAAAAAGAAGAAAAAATTCTAGATGAGAGATGATGATGACTAGGGTGATAGCAATGGAGGTGGAGGAAAGTGACTGGGTTCTGGGTAAGATTTGCTGTGGGATTTGAGAGAAAGAGAGGAATCAGTGATACCTACAGCTTTCCTGCTGGGGATCCACCTCTCTCCTTGCACTGAATCCTCTAAATAACAATGCCACAAAGGATTTGTGTGTTCAAGAACCTTCACAGTGTGTGTGTGACAGATGGCAAAGCATTTTACAGTAAACTATTTCATTAAAACAATCAATCTATTCTTGTCATAGTGCTGTGAATTCTAAGTAGTAAGAATCAGAATACAGTGCCATTATCTCTCTGCTTGATCCATGATTCGAGTCACTTAACCTCTCTGAGCCTCCAATTATTTTTCTGTAAATGGGGATCACTGTTCTGCTGCCTCAATTGTGAGGAAATGTGAACTCTAAGAGAGTAGTGATTGTTGGAATATTGCTGTACCCAGGCATTTCCAAATGTGTCCAACACATAGTAGGTCCTCAATAAATAGTTGTTGAGTGACTGAATGAATGAGAAAGAACTTTAAAGAAAATACATAAATCTATGTTAGGTTAATTATTAGTGAACTAATGTAGCTGCTGAGACAAGGAGCTTTTGAGGAGGCCTGAATTAACAGCATAATTACTTTGTTTTGACTCTGCCTGTCATTTCTGGTTGTTCATTTAATGGAATAATGAGGACATCCCCTCAGAGTTTCTAGCCTCTGGTGCTCATAAGCATTTTCAGAAGCCAACAGCACCTGGACAACTTATGTAAGAACAGCTTTGATGAATACCCTTTTTGAAATTAAGAACATCTGCTCCTTTTTTAGTCTCATTAGAGAGTTTCTTTGCACCGTGAATCTGTTCACTGGTGAAGTTGACCGTACAAATGTACAAGGTGCACAAAGCCAGGGGGAATTGAATTCTAATCTCAAGTCAATGGGGGAATGTGAACCCTATAACAGTGACTGTAATGGATTACTGCTGTACCACGGCACTTAAAAAGGTACCTGACACATAGTGGATTCTCAATAAATAGTTGTTGAATGGTTAAATTAATGAAATACACTTGAAGATTTTGGGGGGAAATACATAAATCTATGTTAGGTTAGGTTTATGGATGTTAATACATGAAAGCTCTTAGAACAATGCCTGGCTATGGAAAATATTTAAGAAGCACTAGTTATTACCTATAAATTGTCTCCTTTCCTTCCTCCCTCCCTCTCTCCCTCCCTCCCTCCTTCCTTCCTTCCTTCCTCCCTTCCCTCCTTCCTTTCTTCCTTCATTAATCCATTTGTTTTACAAATGTTTTCTGACACCTGTTTTGTGGCAGGTGTAGGGAAATGAAGGTGAATGAGACACTCACTGCCTCTGCTCATGAGATATTCGCATGAAGCCAATTAGAAAACAATTTGGAAGTGGCAACTGACCAACTCATCTCTTTCCTGACATATTAATGTAACATAAATGCTTGAGTGGGTATCCTTACATTCCCCAGACTTTTTTTTTTTTTGAAAGAAAGAAAAAGAGAGGAAAGAAAGTCAGAGTGAAAGAAAGAAAAAAAAGAATGTAAGAGAGAAAGAAAGAGGAAGAGAAAGAGGGAGAGAGAACGGGATTCTTGTTCTATTGCCCAGGCTAGA